>JAQQPU010005237.1:23512-48277 GCA_029168905.1 Artemia sp. Kazakhstan ARC1039 | reverse complement strand
GTAATCAGCATAAAAAAGGCATCAAATGGTGTATTCACTTTAGTCCTAACTCAATAATATGATTTTGTAGAACTTTACCAGAAAATGAAACTTTCAGGGATGGGTCTACAGGTTAAAGTAGCCTAGGCCTATGTCCTGGGAAGGTATTTTGAAGAAATAAAATTTTATTTCTGGTGTAAATGGGAGGTAAGTTTAAACTTTACCCCCATCCCCTAATGTGCAAATATAGGCTATACCCTGAATTGGTATATAGGGGTGGGGGTAAAAATGCATTTCTGACAAAAATGATCATTATATTTGGAAAGAGCATAAAAAAAAGGCATCAAGTGGTATATTCACTTTATTTGTAAATCAATAATATGATTTGGTAAAAATTTACCCATACTTTAGCCCAGTGCTTCCATTTCTACTATATTTTACAGTAGACTAATTTATTTTGATTGTTTCTCCTCTAATATTTTTTGACCTACTTTAGTACTTTATTTCCACTTTAAATTTGGATTTTCCACTTTTTTCCTTGCTGAGCCTATGGATTTTTGTTATGGAAATAGGAATTTTGGATACACCAGTGGGATTTCAGCACAAGCAATTGACAAATGTTCTAGTTTTTGTTGGAATTGGATAGACCTGCAAAATTTGAAACAAAATGGGGAAACCAATGGGGAAGGACTGAAGGTTTGATTTTTGGAATCAGGTGGCATCCATCAAGACGCCAAGTGGAGGGCTAAAATTCACTAGCATTCTTCATGTCGTTTGGTTTATTTTTGGACTTCTCTGCTCAAATGTTGTCATGGAAAGACTTTTCAGCATTCTGAAAACAGTAAAAAATGAAAAGAGGAATGGGCTCAAAAATGTAACTTTGGCTGCAATGATTTCTGTCAAGTATGGGATGAAGCTAAGCCCCTCTACATTTATCAAGAGTTTAAAGAAAAAAAAATGAAATCTGATGTGACTGCGTCTGAATGTGTTGCTTTTTTAGGCATTGGGATAGACTATGGAGATGGCAACAACAATGTTAACTTGGGGTATTATTCTTAGTATTTGGTGTTTTCTCTTAAATCTTATTATTTGGTAATTCTCATTAAATTTTCCTGAATACAAATTAAAGTGCATCTACATTTGGCATTTTCTGGAAAACTGGGATCCAGGTAGCAGTCTGCACTAGTTAAAATTGAATAATTCAAAAGATCAAAATGCAGGCACTGTCCTTAAGTCAGGCTTTATGTGATTCATTTTTGCTACTATATTCTGCTTCAAGTTACCAACCCAATACAAAAAAAAGTCAAAATAAAAATAATGCAGGAAAAAGTGACTGGCTGGATATCATTCATGCTAATCCTTTGTATCAATTCAAATAAAAATGAGGGTATTGCAAAAGTAAAAAATAATGGCAAAAAAAGAAACAAATAAATAAAATACATTCATATGGTCCAGAATTTGAGATCTGGACCTGCAATCTATAAATCAAAACCAAACTTAAACTTAATTAGTCAATAAATACAAAGCATTGTTTTAAACATCAAAAGAAGATATTTTGGTACACTTAAAAGGTCTTGAGTTGCAAAATAAGTTGTCCTGAACAAATGCTATTAAAAGTCAGCCTAATAGGTCTTTACATGTAACTTGGAAAGAAGTAAGAAAATAGGGAAACTTTGAGGGATTTTGATATTGAAAATAGGTATTTTCCACCAGCCTTTAAGAGATTGAAAAAATTTAAAGTAGAAACACAGGTAATATAGCATAAGAATCAATTTTGTTAACATTCCCATTCAAATAGTAAACACAATAACATACTTGCTTCTGGATTGTGTCCTACTTTATTTCTACTCTTTTTTTTGCACTTATATACTTTATTCCCACATTAGTGGAATGGAAGCACTGCTTTAGCCTGTAAACTTATCTCTGAAAGTTTCATTTTCCTAAACTAACCCCTTTCCAAGATAGCCAAAAGTAGCTAAAGTAGAATTTTACCAGCTAATTGGTAGGCTAAATTTTTGCTTTTTTGTTTATTTGCTAGCTAAAAGGTCAACATAAGCCTACCCTTAAATGCTCTTGCTGAATGTAAGCAAGGATGGCCTACTAACCTAGGCTGAACTAATAGATATCCCCACAGATGTGTCTCATGCCTCCCTTCAATGAGGTTGGGTATAACCCTAATTGTAGGAGAGTGGTGTACCCAGGACCTATTTTCCCCTTTTTTTTTATGTGTAAACCTTTGTGCAAAAATAGTAGTTTATTACAAATATTTAATACCAACTTTGTTAAATTTGCTGTTAACAACATAATTTAGTTAGAATGAAAGTGAATATATCAATTGATGCCTTTTTTATTCTCTTTCACAATTCAATAACTGATTCTGGGGCAAATTACATCTTGAGCCCTTAAAGGGGTCCTAAAGGTAGTCTATCTCATTTTAGTGACTACACAAAAATGTTATCAACACTAGTAAGGGTTATAGAAAGTTGTTAAAAATACAACATTACTTTATAAATAAATTGTTTGCAACATTCAATAAGAAATTCTAACCCAAAACTTTTCATGATGTTTGTATTTAAGTGTATGTTTTTTGCAACAAACAGTAAAGTTCTAGTTTAGTTACTTTTTGCTATATTAGAAAAGGGTTAGGTTAGGAAAATTAAACTTTCACAGATGGGTCTATAGACTAAAACATGTCCCAGGAAGTATTTTGAAGTACCTACCTCCACCCCTTCTCACTCAAGAGGGCAGTGACCTTAAAAAATTTTATGATATGAAAGTGAAACCTTGCAAAACAGATCTTCTGCTTAAATGAAGCACATGAAAACTGTTTTCAGCTTCACAATTTTTCTCACTCCCAATTTATGAGGTTTTAATGATATGCAAATATATTTCCTAAATTTAGGAAAACCCATTGATACAGCTTAAAATTCTACTCAAATAACAGGCTTGTATTTTCAGAACTAAAACCAGGGAAAAAGAAATTAATATCCACAGATTAAGAAAAATTTTGTTTTGTCAAAATTTCATTAGGTCACCTGTCAAGTAGACAAATTTCTAAGACTTAGAAATCAGAAGGGGGTTAACATAGAAGCTTTGAAATACCTTGCCAGAGCATGTTTTTTGGCCCTGGATTCAATGTTGAAAGTTTTGTTTTCCTAGCCTAACCCCTTTCCAAGGTATCAAAAAGTTGCTAAACTATAATTTTACCCAACAAACTTTGCTGTTGCTTAAAAAAAGCACTGAATTTGTCAGGAACCATCTTAATTTGAGCTGCCATGGAGTTTAGATGGATAATCAAATGGATACTCAAACCATCAAATGAGGCTTCCTAAGCAATAGTCCCAACTGTGTGAGTATCTGTTTGCACTGGAATATATTTTCCTGGTTACTTGTTGTGTTGACAATTACTCTTTTATTTATGCCTGCAAGATCTATGTTGCAAAGAAGATTGCAAGTGGCCAGTACTGACAGCAACAGCTGAGAGAATAGTCAGTATATATCTGATCTAAATTGTCAGCACCAGATTTATATATATTGTAAGACATGACTATTTTTTGCTTGCCTGTGTTTGTTTCTATTGTCTTTGTGTTGTGCATTAAAGAGATCAAAGTTACATTTTTTTTTCTTAGGCACATACAATAGAATAGTGTTCTTCTTAGAAAAACTGAAGTTCGAGGAATCAGGCTCACAATCCCTGTGTGGAAGAAATGCTGCTGGGAGCTTGTGCATGTTCTAATTGAGACATTGTAAGATCAAGTTTGTGAACTTGGCAGTAGCTGCTTGGACTGTTTTACTCTGCTGTATCTACTGATAAACATACTCACAGGCTTCTTCTGATGACTTGCAAGAGGAGTGTCATCTTTGTTGAATGTAGTCAAGGTCCAGGGTCACTGTACATCTGAAGAACAAATTTGACTTCTGCCTACCTCATCCTCTTTTTTAGTTTCAATCTCTGTGACATCCTCTTCAATCTGAATATTAGGATCCCTATCACAACTTTCATCTTCATTGGTTAGAAGTAATTGATTTTCTTTGGTTTCAAGGAGCTCCATGACTTCTTTCTCAGTTAGTTTTTTTGGCTACTCACTTGGACTTCCTAGAACAGTAAGGAGTAAAATGGAAAGGCAAAGGAGGGTAAAAATATTTACCTTCTTAGTACCAGTAGGGATACTATATTTCCTGCTAAAAATGTTAAAAGATCATCAGTATCTGTATATAAAAAAAGATAAATTATAGAAATAATGCAGCTATAGTTTCTATATTAAGTGTTTGCCATTCAGACCCTCTGAAAACTATTTTGCAAAATATTCAATTCTGATAGTTTTCACTTTTTTTGTTATGTAAGTGGATGAGTGGGGTAAAAAAAAAAACTACCACAGACCCCCCTTCATCCTTTCTAGATAGATGCTGGAAGTCAACTGACCCACTCAAGATTCTTTGTGAGGTGTTTAAAGATTAGATAGAACCACAATGGCATAGCTCCAAGGGTTATTGAGAAATCTCAAAAATAAAATTATGTGGGATAGTGTTATAGCCCATCTCACCAGTTAAGGGCAAACCTACCATCGAATTTCAGAAGGATGGTTCCTGGATAAACTTAAACTTATATCAGTGATAAATCTACTAATTCAGCAAGTACACATAGATTGTGAATGTTATAATTTCTTGTTGTTAACTTTCACAATCTATTACACAGCAGTTCAATAACCATGTAACAGCTCAGTGACAGATATATTGAAGCCAGAATCAGAAATGTTTCCATGGTTGTTGTTTTCAATAAGTTTACAGGTAAATTTTAGATTTCTAGATGATATACAAAATATTTCTTATGAGGGATATGCCAATAGAACCTTCATAGATTGTAAATCATTAAAACAAAGGTCAAACTGTGTAAGTTATGGTAATGATCCTGTATAATTCATTCTACTAAAGCTATTATTAGTGAACCATTGTTATAGGATACTAGTGGGTAAGCTTTTAGATATTTTAGTAAACAAATTATTAGAAATATCCAGGTAATCTAGCACTTTGTTTGAAGTAAAAGCACTTTCTGAAAGGAAAAACATAGCTTTGTCTTTGTCATAGCTAGGGATTAAAATGTAAACTCTGTGACAGCTCGTTTAGACAGTTCTTAACAAATTCTGCACTATTGTTATTTGACACCAAAGCATGTTGTAAAGACAAATACAAAATCATGAAAAGGATTTGGACCAGCATTGCTTATTACAGATACAGATATTTTATTTATGAAATATACTTAATGCTACAAAATACACCTGCACACATGGCTGGTGTTATATTGAATGTGGAGTTTTATTGTTTTAAATAGGTACCTTTTTAGTATATTACTTTTGAATGATTTATTAATAAAGTAATGGCATGTTTTAACTGCTTTTCAAAACCTTTTCTAGTGCTGATGACTTTTGTGTGGTTACAAAAATATGATACCTTTAAGGGCTCAAGACGCAATTTGCCCCAGAAACAATTATTGAATTGCAAAAGAGCATTAAAAAAGGTATCAGTTGGTATGTTCACTATCATACCAGCTAAATTATGTTGTGGATTGCAAATTTACCCAAACTTTAACTGTTTTACTACAACATATATTTTTTCTAGAACTGTGTATAGGCCTTAATATATATATATATTTTTCAATATGATTTTACAAAAAAAATCTATTTAAGACCAAGATTCACTGCAGTTGGTGTACCTTGGTCCTAGGCAAAGTGAACCTTGGAGCTGTAGGTTAAGAAAAAATAAAATGCATAGCAAAGCATAAGACACAAGTTTAATTTTATACAAACAGTTTGTTAACATGGAGAAACATTTTAAGTACAAAAATTAACAGGATTGTTTTGGAAAAATAATCTTAAAGGTCAAATTTTTCATTCCACATTGAAGCTTGAAAGATCCACATTGAAAGACAATTGCTCAAGTTGATGTTGGGTACCTCTAGACATTACTGGATGTAGTAACTTTATTGTTATGGTAGATTTTGTATCTCACTGGGTCTTCTTGGGTAAACTTCTGGCTGTCTAAGTCCTTTGAGTATTTCACTTAATAGATTTCATTAGGTTTTGCAATAAGTTGACAAAAAACCCTGTTTTCTTTTTTTTTTTTTTACTCATATTAAAACAAATCAAAACTGCAACAAGGACATATCCGAAAAAAATAGCTCAGCCAAAAAGATATTAGAGCAAAACTTTATAAAGATATAGAGAAATCCTTAGATTGCTCCTAGCTGCAATTTAAGGTAAGATATTCATTGAATTGCATGTCCGGCAAGATATGGTGGTGATGAGCCTCCTGCAGAACATCTTGCTGGTGGTGTGACATGACTATGGTTTGGCATCCCAGGTTAGCCTGCACTCTGCATTGACCCAGTCATGATCATCTCCTTTCTTGGATGCATCTATGGTTTGGGACTGGATGGTGGCTTTGGAAAGGCTGTTCCAGTGAGGGATGGTGCATACAGAGAAGAAGTGCCAGTGCTCATGTCAATGACAATGGGGGACTTGCAGCTTCTTTGTATGACCTCTTGTTGTACTTGCGAGGGATTGCCCTAAATTTGTTGGTGCATTGCGGAAAGACAGTTTTCTCTGCTAAACAGAAGACCAAAAACACACAAAAAATTCAAATTTAAAGTTTTCGTCTGCACCTCCTCCTCCCACTTTAGGGCACCACCCTTTTATCATCTTGGAAAAATAATTTGTGGTATGTAAAGACTAAAGACAAATATGTGCATGTAGGTGCTCCAAGGGTCTATCATAAAAATATATAACTTTTTACCTCTGCATTGCTCCCATACCTCTGGTGAACATATTATTAATTTTTTGCAGCATGTTTCTCACACATATTTGGTTATACTTGAATATTGAGGCAGATTTCAGAAAACTGGGCAGGAAGACCTTGACATGCACAATTTTGTACTTATGTGAAAATTCATGTGATGCATATAGATTCATAAGAATCTAACTATTTGGGTTTGAGAGGGATGCCTAACAACTATTTAAATGAAATGCTTCAAATTACAACAGAGAAAACAAAATAAACTAAAATACTTTGCTAAGCAACCTCTGGTTTTTGAGCCAACCCTCTAGATTGAATATTCAGTTCTGTTTTTAAAGGTTTTGGGGACTACTGCTAAAGGCACCAAGTCAAGAAAGGTACTATTAATATAATTAATGTCAAATATTTCTGCTGTTCATGAAATTGAAAGCACCAAAACCACCAAGTAATGGTAAATATTTTTTTTTCATGTTTGTGATAACATGATTTTTTATTTATCAAATCTTGTTTTTCTATTTTCCTTATATGCAAATTCCTCACTTTATTTTGCTCATAAGCAGATTTTTGACTGACTGACATGGTTTGAGGTGTATTGTCTCTGAAAATGCAGATGTTTTAGAGGGTTTTAACTGAGGTCAAGCTGCTTATTCTTTAATGAATATAGTTTTCCTGTTGTGGGAGGACATTTAGCCAAGGAATTTAAGGATTTCTTTCATGCATTTATGGCTTTCAGATTTTGCAAAAATCTTAATAATATTTATAACTATTGTTTGGATAAAATTTCTAAGCATCAAAAAACAACTTTGATTCAGATTGACCATCAATATACGGCATGTTTTGGAAATGTTCGATTTAAATCCCACCCACTCAAGCAATGCAAGCTCCATCAGTTGATTCATTGCATTTCCTCATATTTTATTTGCCACCTTAGATGTTTAGCAGTTCCTCATTTTTTTCTAAAAATGCATTTTTTCCATCTTCATGCCTTCAAACGTATTTGCTAACTAAAGCTTTTATTACCGAAAATATTTTCTTTGTGTTTGGATGCCTAAAGATTTCTTCCTTTTGCAGGCAACTGCTTCTTAAAAACAGGGAACAAAAACAACATATTTTTATGCTTTTGCTTTTCTAAAAATTTTAATTTGGATACCATACCACCTTTTGAATTACTGTAGCCAAGATAAGTGTCACTTTATTTTTCTGTAATGTAGATGGCGTTTTTGCTCAGATGTTTACTATGTCTTTCTGTGGGGTTTTGGTGCCCCCACCCCTCCCATATTAGCCCTAAATAGTTTCAGATGTTCATTAGAAGTGAAATTGGAAGTTCTACTTACCTGTTTAAGTCAGAGATAATGCTATAGGCCTGTAATAAAGAGCCATAATGGTTAAAACAGTTAAAATGTATTGTTATCTATTTGGTTTTCCCAGAGACACTTCATATGGAAGGGATCGTCGTATAAACGTCAGAGGGGGCTCATTCGATTGCAAATTAAAAGTTCTAGTGCTGCATTTTAAGAGTCAAAAGTGGCTGGAGGGCAACAAGCCATTTCCCAGACCATTTCTTTCCCCTAAATGTATTCTGTCAAAATTTTGAGTCTACCATTTTGTTAAAAATAGTTTGAAGTTCAAATAACCATGCCTCTGGGCTTGACAACCCCCCTTCTAACCTCCAGGGCCTGGGCTGTAAGCTATGCATGTTGTCTATTATTAAAATATAAGGTTTTTTTTTAGGGGAAGGGTGGTCCAAAATTGAGTCCTAGCCCTTCTTTAAATTGAAAGTGACCAGAAAACCAGACAGCCCCCCCCCCCCCCGAAATTGATCTTCAATCCCTCTTGATTTCTGGGAATATTGTGGTCTGTGCTCTTATTGTGTAAGTAAAGGGTAGCATTAAACCCCAAAATTAGAAGATTTCATTCCATATAGGAGGGGGCTGCCCCTTCCTCAACCCCAATCTCCCCCTTGTGGTCTTAGAAACTTTGGAGGATGCTCATTCGATGAGAAATTGAGAGTTGTAGTCCTTTTGCATAAATCGAAAGTGATTTGAGGCCAAGCAGCCCCTGTCCTAAAACTGTTTTTGATATCTGGTTCTTTTGTTACCCCTTCAGACATCTGATTGACATTTTGAGGTAACTATTTTGTACTTTCTCTGGCAGCTCAATTTTGCTTGTAAGGTAATTTTGTGCAGGGGGGGGGGGTGCCGGCTCCCCTTTTTGTGTTCCATTTTGCTCCAACGCATCAGATTTTATCTTAGATCCTTGATCCTCTAGAAAGCTTGACAGTGCTTCCTAATTTTTCGAAAAAAAAACTGTTAATCACTAGTTATTACTATTCCCATGACAATAATGTAATCTACCATCACCTTAAAAGACATAAACTTATGTCTTTTAAGACATATGTTTTGTTCTCAAAAATTTGTTCTTATTAAATTTTTGAATTATATCCTGTTATCAAGTTTGTTTGCCTGAGATTTTGATAATATGTAATTTTGTAAATTAACAATATTGTCATCTAGTTTGCAGTTTTCCGAAATAGATGTCATCAGTGAATTGTTGTTTTTTTTTTCACAAAAAAGCTCAAATTCCAATTTTCAGAATCTACTGAGAAATAAAGCAATTTTTGTGCAATTTTAATTTCAATCCAGGTGAATTTTCACCCTAAGCTTGGCTATCACCAAATCTGATGAAAATTTTAAGTGGATACAGCTATTTTTACACAGAACGTAGGCGGGGCTTGAAAGTGGGTTAAGCATCTGAAAATTCAACCCTCTGTTCGTTTGGCCAAAGGTCCTTACCCCAAAGATTTCAAATTAACTTCAAAGACTTTGTTGTAAAGATCAGACCTACTTTGTGTCTCCAATATTAGAGATTAAAAAGCCTTTTATGATTCCTACTGAAAGAAAAATGCTGCTTAATCCTATTCTGCTCTTATAGATTTGACTTTCTTCCATGGTTGCATTTCAAACGAGTTGCAACTTGTATACCATTCCGGCAACAAGTTGATAGTGGGTGGAGGGGTGTAGCCAGTTGAAGAGGTCACTGGCATAATTTTGTTTTCTACTAATACACATTTAAAATTATCATGTGATCCCGATTCATCACAAGGTGCGTCTTGCCTACCTTTTTCTTTCAAAATTGTGAGTGAGGGGGTGAGATAGAGGGCTGCAACCCAACTTTCTACGTTCAAACATACAGGTTGAAAATCAGTGCATGTGTCCGATTCAAATAAAAAAAAAAGTGCTACATGCCGCCTTTTTGCTAAAAATTTGGCAATGGGAGGGAAAAGGGACTAAGTTGAATATGGACTTGACTGGTTTTTACACTGAGTCAGAGCTTAACCCGTCATTCCATCGCTTTAGGGCTTTGTTTGTTTTTGCCACACAATTGTCTGCAGTTTGGGTGTTGCTCACTTTTGATCTGGGTCAGGACTTACATTGTTTTCACATTATATTGCTGAAACTCTGCTGCCTGTTTAGTTTGTTTTTATATCAAGTCAGAACTTAGCTTGTTTTACACTTGAGACAGGACTTAGTCCGTATGTCCGTATTTGCACCTAGTCAGGACTTTAGCTAGTTTTTGTTCCAAGTTAGAACGCAGCTCCGAATAATCTTGTCTTTTCACCGAATCAGGACATGTTTGCGCGCCAATACACCAAACTCCTGCTTAAAATTAGCTCGTTTGTGCGCCAGTCGCCGAAATCTTGCCGCTTGTACTTCTTTTTTTTTTGCGTCGAACCAGGAGTTAGCTTGTTTTTGTGCTAAATAAGGAGTCTCTTTTGCACCAAATCAGTCCGTAGCTTGTACTTAACTCGTAAGGTGCATAATTTTCCTTTTTATTCTATAAACTATCTTGGAATTTCTTAGAATAACGTTTGATAAGTTAAACGAAATAACTAACAGGATAGAGATTAGATTTCTAGGTTTATTAAAGCTTCCTTACATGCTCTGGACATATTGTTGTTGAAATAAACGTAAGTGTTTTCTTGTCTGCACAAAAGGGTAGTATGAAAGGAAATTTATCCGTATGATTTAATCAATTGACTCCCCTGGAATATAAGACAAATATGGACATCAAGGACAATGGACCTGTAGAATACGGCTTCCTAAGTTGGCAATGATGATTCGTCCATTCTTTGTCCTGCATGTTAAGCTTGTGCATGCCTATAGTTGAAAGTATGGGGTACTTGCCAACCAACTATCTCTTCTTTTGTATTGAATCTTATATTCTATCGTTCGAAGTAGATAATAACAGACAGTGACATGAGTAAAAATGGACTACAAAGTGACTATCACAGCCTTTCCTGTGACATATCAAGTGTATATTTCCCCAATTTTGTAATATTAATAACTTAAGAACATGTTTTCTGTTCCTTGAACCAGTCCTGAGCAACATGTGTATCACCTTTCACTCAATCGCCTCATTATTGCTCTTTCCTGGGTGTAGTAGAAACAAGTTGAGGGAATATTCCCTTTGAGATGACGTAGTTTACAGAGGAAATCGATTTCTTACTTAGGAAGTAGAACTTTTGCGTGGGATATCAGGAGATACGGGGGTGGACTGATGACTACGTTCGGGGGTGATTAAAACTACGAGAGAAAAAGGTTAGCCCAACTGACGTAAATTTGTTTTTATGGCTAATCTATTCTCTGGGATTTAGACTAAGCAACAAGCGATTGTTGTTGAGTGAGTGAAATGAATGTTCTTTTGGAACAGGTGTTTACATATTCTCTGTTTTCTCTTCTGCAAGAAATGATTGTAATAAAGAAAAGACAAGATAAAGCCCTTGAAGTCCGTTTTACAAATAAAAGCATTAAAGACAATGGACATTTATTTAGTTCAATACGATATGATATGATTTATTAACGCTAAAAGCCCTACTGGGCCGTGGTTAATACACAATACACTTAAAAAATAATGAATGAAAACATCCTAATTATAAACAAAACAAAAATAAAGTAAAAAATAAATCTAAAGAACAAATGAACTTCTATCTTACCCACCTGGTTTGGCCAACTAAAATGAGATCGTTACAGCAAGAAAGAACTATAGTTAATTGGGATCCAAATCGAATTGAATTTAATAATCTAAATCTTTCTTAGCCTAAGGTTGAGAGAAAAAATACAGAAGATTTTTCTGGAACCGAATATAAACAGGCATTCAAAGCTTTTTTTCCCCTGAGCTGCAAGAAAAATATAAACCCCACCCCGATTTGAATCTAGATCACGTGTTTACGCCCATAAATGTGGATATAATTATGTAATAACTTAACTGACTTATATCACCTTCTATTAAGAGTTGTTTATTTCTTCTTTCAATATATTTTGTTCATTTACAGTATATTTATTCACTTAGAAAAAATACAACAGGCACTCTATATGCTTTATAAATCTTTTGCTTAATGGATTTTCGTATGAATTTCATTAAGGGGCTGATGCTGTTTTCATGTCATTGGATACTTTTTTTGTGAAGTCCGAAGCTCTAGTTGACTCTGCTTAGCAACATAGGTTTACTTGTCGTTTATCTGTATCAGATACGACAGGATTTCTTAAAAAAATACAGCATGAGAGATAATAATCGAAGGGGGGGGGGGAATTAGCCAAGGGCATTTTGTTCAAGAAAAAGACGGACTTTACTTGTTCCCTTCAGGAGTCAATCTGACCAAATCTAGTTTTTGTATTTTACTAAGTTTTACCATTAAAGTATTTGATTGACTATTAAATTGTAGAGTCCCGTGGTCATTTCGTAAAAATAAGGGCTAATGCCAAAAAATGACGACAATGTTTTTTCTGGAAGCCATTTTCACTAAATCCATGTGAAAATACGAGGCATTCTCTATATTCAAGCACATAGCGAAGAATCGGCGGCTTATAGATTTTTATATAAACGTTACAGCGATCATTGATTTTATTTTTTATTTTCCTCTCTTTTTTTGGTTGGGTTACGTTAGCCTATTTACTTGAAATATTTTAAGACTTGACAGTTCATGTGTTCTTCATCAATCCAGAGGAAGCGGACAACTCCTTTGCCCTAATGTGTGCATAATGACCTGAATGCTCGGACATGCATATTAGAGCATATCTATTTACCTTAAAATTGCATACCAAGGAAGAATTACAAGAAACGTAGATGTAAAATAAATCTTATAGGAAAAAATATGAATGGCAGTTTGACAGAAAAAATCTACTATTTTTATTATGGAAGAAGTTCTCGCTAGATTCCCCGAGCTCATTTTAATCAAGGTTAAGATCCTTTTGAATGCCTGATGTTTGAGTCTCCTTTATAGCTGCTGAAATAAATCTTTAAATGCAAACTTTGGTACAGAGTTAAATGCAATAAGTTGGAGCAGATTTGTAAGCAGAGGCGGCTTTCCAAGATCAAAGAGTTTTTCGTTATTGGTAGTTTAAGTTCTCCAGAGAAAAAGAAACTGATTTATTTGGATTTCAAAATCATTCCTTATAAATGCGCACGCAATATTTCCCAATAGAAGTGCCAAATTGAACGGTTTACGAACGATTCAAAACAAACCATTGAATGAATCCCTTAATAGGGAAGTTCGAAAGCTATTTGTTTAATTTTAGATACGACAGGATTTGGTCAGGACTTGATAACCAACTAGATTCAGTGTACCATTGAAAAAGCGTGTGTTATAGTTCTGATAACCATAAGGTTGACAACAGTAACTGATCGCATGACTTTCATAAGATAAAATCAGATATATCTTCATCTCCGAAACATGTCTGATACTCTTATTTAATCAGGTTTCATTTGTTATGTTAGTTATTTAGACTCTGTGACGAGTTTTACATAACTGTTATGGGAATACCAACGCAAAGGGGGAGTCTTAAATTCATGTCTAAGGCCCGTCTTAGGATCTTGTCGGTAGAAATTATATGTATAAAACGTTTAAAATATCCAAGGTGCTTTTTAAGTCAATTAATCGAATTTCTCCGTATTCGAGTGTGTTTTTTTTGCAATTATTTTAGTGGCGGACGATCTCACTCTCACTAGAGGGAATTTTATAAGAATATGGTGTTTGATTCGCCTTTTATGTCTTATTTTGACGAGTACCCGCTCCCTGAAAAAATCTGGGATGCCTAAATGCCCATGGGCGTACGTAGCTTCTTGTCTGGGGGGGGGGGGAGCTGAAGTTATGTTACCAGTTCACAAAACCTTACATTGCCAGCAAGTTCTATCATACCTGTGAAATCTTTTTTAATAAGTAATCACCAAAAATCGTAAATCATCAATAAGCTTCAGCATCAATCTTCTTGGACTAGAACCACATCTTTCCAAGACGTTATGGATAATTGCTTCTTATTTAACTTTTATTCTGTCATTCCAGCTGTTTATTTCCAGCTTTTTCAACCATCTACTTTTATCAATTGTTTTTTTTAGCCATCTACTTTTTTCAACTGCTTTTTTAACCATCTGCTTTTTCAGCCATATCTAGTGTAAATTTGAAGTTCTAGGGGGGAGGGCAGATGCCCCCCTGCCTTCCTTCCGTACACCCGTGTACATGCCTCAATCCTCCCAACGTTTAAAGACATGACATCTCTTGGATTGCAAAACATTACAACCCTAAATATAATAAATTCAAGTTCAAATAGTTGGCATTAATATAGGTTATAGCTGTGTGGTAGAATGAAGACTTGCGCTAATTATTTTGACTTCAACTTTGAGGAGGTTCGGAATCATCTTTTAGCAAAATTGTGAAAAGTTCTTGTATATAAACTAGTACCACCTTCCAAGTAATTGTTATGTTGATAGGTACCAGAAGGGTAGTTTAAGAGGAATTTTCTATAGTTATCAGGTATGAAACTGGAAAGTGTAAAATTGGATGGATAGGGTAACTTTAGGAAAACAGTTTGCGACATAATAGAAGATATCTTAGGCAGGAAAGTTACAAAATCACCTAAGAACATTAGCGAAAGTGCTTTTAGCTTGATAGAAGAGAGAAGGTCTCTGAGCGATAGACCTTACAAGGGAAAGAGGAATGTAAGAAAAGTGGAGAAGGCATTAAAGTGGGAATTAAGGAGATGTTAAATGATGGCTGTGAATATAATTGCTCAGAATCAGGCAGCCAGACAGTGAAATAGTTCGGTAATAAATTGATAAGTTAAAGATTTGAGAGGAAGTAGTCAGTCTGGACATCATCAGTCCGGAGATAGACTTTGTCTTAAAGAACACAGCACAGGCTGGGGGGCAGTGGCGGATCCAAGGGGGGAGGGTGCTTGCCCTCCCGCTCAAGATTTTTTCTGGCGCCTTCATTCCTTGTTTTTTTCTATTTTCACTCTTTTTTTAAAATAAATTCGTCAATTTGGTCAATTATTGGCACGCTTGTCACATTGCCTCCCCCCCCCCAGGATTTTGCTTATTGGTGCCCTGTCACATTAGGCCCCCAAAGATTTTGCCCTAGATCCGCCCCTGTGGAGGGATAGGGTATCAGACGGGAAGGTAAAACTCTCAGACCTAGAAAGTGATCCAGAAAAACTGGAACTTCAAGAGAAGGAGTAAACAGAGAACTTTTGTACAGATCGGGGATGAAGGAGGAGCTTAGGCAGCAGTGATGACCTCAGGCGCTTTGGTCCTGCAATGAATTGTTAGTAGCGATATTATGGATTCGCTGAAGAAATAAATATGCTATAAAAATGATGCATAAATATGCCAATTAAATGTACAGTATCTGGACTTTTAGTGACATTAATTAAAAAGAACTTTCCGAAAAAGAAGTTTTTCAAAGAAAAGTTAAGGTCATTTTAAAGTTAAGATCAGCAGATACAAATACCTCTTAACTCTTTCGCGCCGGGGACCTTGTTTTTGCAAGACCAGAATGATCGAAGACACATTTTCAACTAATCTGATGCTCCTGATCAAGAATCTGATGTTTAAAAGGACGTCACTCAACTCAAAGTATGAGATTTTCTACTGTGACATAGATGGCACGTCAGTGACTGCGGTTTTTCGATCTGTGACAGATATGACCCGTCAGCTAGTGAAACTTTTCAGTCCTTGACATAACTAACCTGTCAGCGCTTACTGCTTACCAAAAAAATATGCAAATATTCAAATATTAATGAAGAAAGCGTTCAAAAGTACAAAAAGTGGATAAGAAAAGAAAAGAAAGTCTTCAAGTTAACCATAAGGATTCGTTTCACTCGATTTCACGGTACTCCAGGGAACAGTTGGTCTCCTTGCTAATACATGGGTCACACTGCAAGCTTGGCAATAAGTAAAAGGCTTCCGCTCTATTCCTTTAAGGGAACAAATCTCACACCTTTGTCGTTTCTCTCTAAGACGAGGCCAATGAATGCCACGGTTTTTCAGCCGTATGTCGGCACTCACACTTTCCATCGTCTTTCTACGTTTTGTGTTCGAAACCGTCCTGGGACTCCTGAGAGACCTACCGTTCCTAGATGGCTTCGCAGAAACTGAAAGTACAAGGGCCTGCACAACGTGCCTTTTGAAATCAAGAAGTGCCATCGAGTGGTTCTCGCGGTACGAAACGTAAGCATTGCAGACTGCTATGTCGACGAAGCCGAAGAAAAGACGATGCCACCACTTCATGGATTTACGCTCATGACCGTGGATTGCTCTCAGCATATCCGCCTTGTCGACCCCACCTGTAAACCGATTGTAGTCCTTAATAGTGAGAGAGCACTTTATTAGCATGGTTTTTCCATCTTTCTGCTTTCTGCTAACTTCCCCTCCTTCATTACCGTGGTAGTTCGAAGCCATCATAACTGTACGATTATCCTTCCACTTAAATACTCTCGTGTTTTTCGAGCTGGCCTTGAAGTCAAACTGTCCTCGAAGAAGTATTTTGTCTTCTTTTAGTACCGGGAGGCCCTTTCTGTTTCCTCGTATCGTTCCGCACGCATGTATCGTTTCTGTGTAGAAGTACTCCAAAAGTGGCAACGAAGTAAAGAAGTTGTCAAACATAACAATATAGCCTTTCCCTTTGAGGCTAGCTGTCATTTCACAAACCACTCTGCCTCCTAAACCAAATCGCGCAAATGTTCGGTCTGCGTCGACCTTGCTGCCTTGATATACCTCAAATTGATGGATGAATGCAGTGCTGCTTGCTCTACACCATATTTTATATCCTCTCTTGATAGGCTTTTGAGGATTGTACTGCCTTAATGATGACCTCCCTTTGAAGAGGATCATTGATTCATCGATGCTTTGCTCGCGAGTCCCATGTGCTTTGCTGAACTGCATATTTAGCAGTTCTATTACTTCTCGAAGCTTGTACAGTTTGTCTTGGCAATCCTTAAGGCGCTTTGTAATATCACTACAATGCAAGAATCTGAGGATTTGCAGGAAACGATCGCGAGGCATTGCTGTAGCAACGAAGGCGACATGAAGATCAGGATCGCACTGCCAGTAAGATCGAATCGATGAAAGCTGATGATAGCCCATGAAAAGGTTGATGGCGATGAACGTCAGGAGCTCTTCTTTTGTCAGCCTCAGGGTTTTTCCCATGCTGTGTTGCATATAGGTTTGACTGAAAAACCACAAGGTCAAGGAATTTATCCCAAACTATCTCGACAAAGTAGTCTGAACAGGTCTCGAAATCTTGAAAGAAATCGAGGTTAACTCCACTTGGCTCCGAGAAGTCACTCACTTGTGTCTTGCATTTCGTTCTAGTCCACATCAAGTTTGATAGCGGTTCGTCCAAATCGGATTCAGTATCACCAATATCACTGTCATTTGACGACGAAGTCTCCGCATCAGCATCGTCTAGAAGATCTCCTATAGGAGGATCAATACTAACTTCGTTGAGAAGACCCTGGTCCTGTGAAGCAGTGACTTCTGGGGGAACTGAATCAAGGATATCTCCAGCCATTTCGAAACTGCTGTCAGGAACACAAGAGCTTGATGTTCCTGCTAAATATACGTCAGAGACGACAACATCAGACGTGTCGATGTCAGCGAAATCGTTGATACGCAAGGGTTGCAGCTCTACGTAACTGTTGAGAAAGGAACGATTTTCGAGAGGGTCTTCCGCAAATAGCTCAGGAACCCTGTCTGCTTGGTCGTATTGCTCGTCAACGTCAGTGTCCCCTCCATTATCTTCAGATATATCCTCGTCAAGGTATGCCAAGATTTGTGAGTCTGTAAGGTTCCTTCGTTTCGTCATGGCAACCTGAAACAAGAGATTTGATGTCCAGGTTATTGTATCCAAGCCCAAGAAAGACTGTAGGGTTAACAAGATTAACATTAACAAGATTAGCAATAAACAAGAAAACCATATTTAACCACTAGTAGCTAAACAGTACCTGCTGATGGGTCATAAATGTCACGGATGAAAAAACGGCACTCGCTGACGTGACATGTATGTCACGGGTCAGAAATCAGCAGATGCTGACGTGACATATCTGTCACAGCTGTTTTTTTTGCTTGTAGTCCACTGAGAAAACAAAACAATTTGAAATTTACATCAAAATGTTCTACAGACAATGGAAATTCTAACGAGCTATTACACAATCCCTTACCTCAAGTTACGAGCTCACCATAGGCGAAATAAACAAGGTTATTTGACTATTTCAGTTTTACTGTATGCTCTCCGGCAAGAATGAGTCTGATAGCCCCTAGTATGGTCAACCACCATCGTGCGACCCACCATCTTGCAGCTCTTGAAACAGCAAATTTAATGATACCAAATTTGACTAGATGTCTTTAGTAGAAAAAAAAAGAAAAATTCCTAAAGTTGCGTGAAATAAAGGTCACGTCAGGCGCGAAAGGGTTAAAATTCAAACTCAAAATGACCAGAAATTACTATTAAAGAATAAACGAAACCCAATACGAACAGAAATTAAATAAACAATAATAGAAAAAAAAAACATACAAGTAATAATATAAATGAATAAATAAATCTTAAAGCAAGTAATGCTTAAGTTGAATATGCAAATTAAGCTTAAAACGAAGAAAAATATTTTGCTATTGAAGTGTCAATGAAACCCAAAACGAACAGAAATTAAATAAACAATCAATGCAAACAAACATACAATAGATACTAATAAAAATACATAAATAAATCTTAAAACGAGTGAAACTTCAATTGAATATGGAAATCAAGCTTGAAATAAACAAAAATCACTGCAAACAAAAATTTGGGTATCGCCTCCTTCTCTCACTGTAAAAGTATAAAACCTACTGCGTCACTTTTTTCAACAACAAATGTTCAGCGAAGTATCAAAACTACTATCAAAGAAACAATATCAAAGTAAAAAAATAAAGTAAACAAGGTATCGAAGTAACAATAAACAACTTGCATAACTTACAGTCCTTGCACTGTAAATCCAAGTTTCCAGGTAAATCACTAAATCCAAGTATTAAAGTAAACAAAGTGTAAAAGTAACAATAATCAAGTTCCGTAACTCAGAGCCATTTCCCTGGGGTTGGGGGGGGGTTCAACCTCGGAAGCATAGTTATTTGGCGTTTGAACTTTTTTGAACAAAATGGCAATCTCAAAATTTTGAACAGAGGCCCTTTGAAAAAGTGGGACGTGGGCTAGTTGCCCATTCATCACTTTTGACTATTAAAAAAGAACTAGACATTTTATTTTTCGATCAAATGAGCCCCCTCCAAAATTAATACGACCCCCCCCCCCCTTCGACAAAAACCTTATATTCTAATAATAGGCAACTTGCATAAGTTACAATCCTTCCCCGGGGGCTATGGAGGGTTTCTCAACCCCTAAGTTATAGTAATTTGAACTATTTTGAACAAAATGGCTATTTCAAAATTTTGATAGGATAAATTTGGGGGAAAGGCACAAGAAGGGGGGGGGGTAATGCTTAGGGTTGGGTGGGTTTGACTGTGCACAACCTTCCCGTGGTGGCCCTGTTTTCACTAATCTTAATGCACAACTAAAAAAAAACAATAAAAAATCGAAACATTATTGCCTTTATGAGCTTTAATTTTCTATTGTCAAAAACTTAGTAACAGAAAAAATTAATTTAAAAAACTAAAATAACCTTACACAAGAGATAACCATTCACAAGCAGTATATAGAGCTATCCTTCCATTTGCGCTGCAAATGGGAGGATATTAGGGGGTCTGGTTTAATGCTAAGGGGTGGGCGGGGCTGGCTGTGCACAACCTTCCCGTGGTGGCCCTGTTTTCACTAATCTTAATGCACAACTAAAAAAACAATAAAACATCAAAACCTTATTGCCTTTATGACTTTTAGTTTTCTATTGTCTGAAACTTAGTAACAAAAAAAAATTAATTACAAAAAAATAAAATAACTTTAGATAATAGATAACCACTCACAAGTATTAGGCTATATAGAGCTATCCTCCAATTTGCGCTGCAAATACGAGGATATTAGGGGGTTGGATTTAATTCTAGGGGGTATGTCATTTGAGTCCCCTCCAAAGTTTAAACTACCACCTCTTCTATAAAAATCTTATATACCCCCGCAGCATAAGTTACAGCCCTTACCCCGGGTTCTGGGGTAGGGGGGTAATGTAAACCCCCAAGTTTTTGTTATCTGATCGTCGGACTACTTCAAACAAACTAACAATCTCAAAATTTTGATCGGATGCATTTGGAAAAATGTTTTTTTTGTGTGTGTGTGGGGGGGGTGGTTAGATGCCCTCCGATACCTTTTGACTAATAAAAAGGTAACTAGAATTTTCAGGTTCAAATCAAATGAGCCAGTTCTGAAGTTTATACGACCTCTCCTTACATAAAAACCTTATATGCCCCGGGGCATAACTTAAAACAATTGTCCCCGGGCTCAGGGGTTTTGTGTCAACCTCGGAGTTTTTATCATCCGATGTTTGAGCTATTTTTAACAAAATGGCTATCTCAAAATTTTTATCGGATGGGTTTGGGGAAAAAGGGCGTGGGGGTGGGGCTAATTGCCCTTCGATCTCTTTTTATTCCCAGTCCAACCAAGACCCATGGATGGATTATAGATAGACTTATCTATCAACCAATCAAATTACATCATTTTTATACAATCCTAAAAAGGACTTATCCCAGATTTGCCTCTCAATTACTCGGACTGTCTGTCTTGGCTCTTTCTACAATTAGCCATGTCTTGATGCCTACTACAAAATGCTTGATTTCAGTTCAATTTGATTTTAATTTTAATAAGGGTGTAGCCGACAAAGACAGGCACAGGGACAAGCAAACACTTGCCCAGACACACAGGCAAAGAGAGTGAGAGAGACAAAAACACATACAAATACACAATTAAGACAAACAAACAGACAAAGACAGACACTGGAACAAGCAAACACCTGCCCAGACACACAGGCAAAGACAGTGAGAGAGACAAAAACATACAAATACACAATTAAGACCAAAAAACCGACAAAGACAGGCACTGGGACATGCAAACACCCGCCACGACACAGGCAAAGAGATTGAGAGAAACAAAACACATACAAATACACAATTAAAACAAACAAACAGACAAAGACAGGTACTGGGACAAGCAAACACCAGCCCAAACACGGGCAGAGAGAGTGAGAGAGACAAAAACGCATGTAAGCACATAAATTCAGACATGCAAACCGATAAAGACAGGCATTGGGACATGAAAACACCCACTCAGACACACAGGTAAAGAGAGTGAGAGAGACAAAAACACATACAAATACGTAGATTCAGACATACAAACCGACAAAGACAGGCACTGGGACAAGCAAACACCTGCCCAGACGCATAGGCAAAGAGATTGAGAAAGACAGAAACACATACAAATATATAGATTCAGACATGCAAACCGACAAAGACAGGCAGTGGGACAAGCAAACACCAGCCTAGACACACAGGCAAAGAGAGTGGGAGAGACCTATTTGAACCCGGGTACCTACAGCCAACATACAATCCCCATTTTGTTTTTTTTTTTAAATAACTTCGTTTTCACCTTTAGTTATAGATGGCAGCACACCCGCTCAGGCACACGGACATAGTGAGAAAGACATGCAATAAGTTAGGTTCATTTAGTTTCACTTGGCGTGGTGCGCCGCGATAAGTGAACCTAAATAAACCTCTTCGGTATTCCAAAGGAATGAATCTCTTCAGTACTCCAAAGAAATCTAAACTCTCACTGTTATGGCAACGCACGCAAATGTTTCCAATAGTGTTACCACTAGTGCTTGTTTCATAGTTCAAGCACTTTGTCAGCGTTCAACACAACGATGACTATATCATGTGCACACACTTTTCTCGAATATTTCATCTTCACTTTTTTTAAAATATGATGCAGGTGTTTATCCTTCCAATATATGAAAGTTACTAATTTTATGCATACAATCAATAGGCAGTGTCGATATGTAGCCATAGAGTACTACTAGGACAGCCGCGTAGTGTCTATGAGCAACCATAGAGTACCATTGGTGCAGCCGAATAAATAATAGAAAAAGTCGACAAATTTTCCAAGTCCAAAAAATTCTAAGTAACAAAAAAAAGAAAAGTGCTACTACAAACAATATTTTTTTAATAGTAAAAATTATGACTAACATATCTATATCATTCTCATTTTGTATTTCGAAAATATTAAACGTGAATTTTTTGTTTTAAGTATTTTTCACGTCATTTTAAGACATGTAAAATAAGTTGAAAAAACTTATGTTAAAAAAAATAAAAAAATAAAAAATGAAAATTCAAAAAAAAGTTACAAAAATTAAACTAAGAAAAGTTATAAAAATAGGGGGAGGGGCCAAAAATTCAAGGGAGGGGTATTGGGGCCCTTGGTGGTTGGGGTCCTTGGTGGTTCAAATCCGTATTAGTTGGTAAGAAATTTTAACCCTTTACCGGTTTCATTCAATCCAAATAAAAAAGTATTTTTAATATTATCATTTGGTTTTATCTGGATATCCTGAGTTAACACCCTCCAGACCGTTTGAATGCTAAGCTATACTGAACGTACATCGTAACACCATATTAGGGTCGTTGACCTACATAATTAAAGGTATCAAAAGATATCTCATTTGCATAATTGTACGCGTCGTATTGTATACCAATTTGGTCCGAATATAACCGGTTCGGTAGGTTTATATGATGTGAGTTCAATACCTTTACCACTTATGCTACTCATATTTGCCCCCAGGGCATGACTTATAACGTCTATCCTCGGGCCCTGGGGGTTTTGTTGACACCAGATTTTTGTTATGTGACCTTTGAACTATTTTTAACAAAATGGTCATCTCAAAAATTCTATCGGATGGGTTTGGGGGAAAAGGCGTGGAGGGGGGAGGGGCTATTTGCCCTTCGATCTCTTTTGACTCTTTAAAAGTGAGTTAGAACTTACAATTTTCAATCCAATGAGCCTTCTCTAGAGTTTTACGAGTATCCCTTCTATAAGAACCATATATGCCCCCAGGGTATAACTTACAACGTCTGTCCCCGGTCCCTGGGGGGCTGTGTCGACCCCGGAGTTTTAATATCTGATGTTTGAACTATTTTTAACAAAATCGTCATTTCGAAATTTTTATCGAATGGGCTTGGGGGAAAAAGTCGTGAGAAGAGGGGCTAGTTGCCCTCCGATCTCTTTTGACACTGAAAAAGTGAACTAGAACTTTTAATTGTCATACAAGTGAGCCCTCTCTGAAGTTTATACACGTATCCCATCTATAAGAACCATATTTGCCCCCAAGGCCTAACTTAACGCCTACCCCCGGGCCCTGGGTGCTTCGTCTACAGTGGAGTTTTGGTTATCTGACCTTTGAACTATTAATAAAAGCATCTGAAAAATTCTATCGGATGGGTTTGGGGAGAAAGGCGTGAAGGGGGGAGGGGTTAGTTGCCCAGCAATCACTAGGTTTTTAAAAAGTGAACTATAGCTTTCAGTTTCCATTTAATTAAGCCCTCTCTGAAGTTTATACGAGCATCCCTTCCACAAGAACCATATATGCCCCCAGGGCATAACTTTAAACGCCTGCCCCCGGACCCTGGGGGTTGTGTGGACACCGGAGTTTTTGTTATCTGGTTTTTCAACTATTTAAAAAAATGGCTATCTTAAAAATTTTTGGATGGGTTCGGGGAAAAAGGTTTGGGTACCTTGGGCTGTTTTATCCGAGAAAAATCCTATCTGGGCGCGTCTCCATATTCTATAAAATGTATGTGTAGTTATGGTTAGCTTTAAAAAGGTTTGTTTTTCTCATTCTTAAGGTCATAAGCACTTCTGTTGAAAAAGCTCTTGGTCCAATTATTTATTTCCTGTCTACGTAATTGCTTTATATAAATCTCCCTAGCTCTTGTTTCGGTATTTCCTTTTCATTATTGGATGACCATGGATTTCTTTCTCTAATTAATTGGTTTCTTAGGTTTTTCTCGGTTAAATGTAACGTTTTTAATCTTTGCATTCTAGTTCAGATGTTCAGTCTATCATTTAAAACAATTTGTGGCTAAAAATTCAAATGCGTACACTTATTTTTTATCTTTTTAATTCAAAAGCTGCTACAAGCAGAAATAAATTTTTTGAAATGAATTGCCGATGCTTCCGATATTGACTTGAGCCATATTTCTGAAATCTGAAACATATTTCTGATACTTCTTAGTGGTCATAGGCGAATCGTCTATTTTATCCACTGGTGATGGGGCGAACACGGTCCTGAATCAATCCATGGAATTTATTTAGGCAATAAGAGAAGAAAAATATCTTATAAGGATGAAGAAACGAGGAAATTTTACCTTTCAGCGCTAAGGCTGTCGCTCAACCTTGCTCAGCGTAAAAAAAAAACAAAAAACAAACCGACGTCCACGCAATGGAATAAAAAGACAAACCTCATAAGCGAAAATTATTTATGAAGTATTTAGGGAATATTCAGGGGGTATGTTTTTAGTATGCTCGTTTAATTTTAAAGAAAGAAAGTATAATGTTTGGGTTTTTGTATATTTTATTTAGTTTTTCAGTTTTGTTTAGTTATATGGCATTCCCTTTGTGGTTTAATTCCATCCACCGAGCGTTGATTTAATCATGAGGCTTGTAGTAATGAGTATCATTATTTTTATTCATTGAATAAGTAATTCCAGCAA
>JAQQPU010005236.1:33346-48297 GCA_029168905.1 Artemia sp. Kazakhstan ARC1039 | reverse complement strand
GTGGGGGCTTGGAACACCATGACGAGCAAGGAGTTTTAAAGAAAGGATACCAAGGGTTGTCGGTTTGATCATCTCCTGTGTCTGTTTTCCCAGTTCAGGTTATGCGTGAGATATATTCCCAAGACTTTGATATCCATGATGCCTGGAACATTCTGTAAAGCAAGGAACGAACTGTCCCTCAGAAAGGAGAAAGTTAATATGAGCGATTTTTCACGATTGACGATCATGACGTGATAAACTCGCCATTGTTCTGTCTGCCTCACTGGAAACACTCTTTTCACCAGCTATAGTACGGATGCCCTCCTCAGCTTGACGTGATAAACTCGCCATTGTTCTGTCTGCCTCACTGGAAACACTCTTTTCACCAGTTATAGTACGGATAGATCATCAACGAATTTTAAACAATCCGACTCATCATTTGCCAACTCATTAACCATAACCAAAAAAAGTAGAGGGCCTAAAATTGTTCCCTGGGGAGCTCCACAGTAAATTGGCTGGGGATCAGAATAGGCTGATTTATACTTAGTTTTTTTTTTACTTCTACCTGAAAGAAAATTTGCAACTATTCTTATCAAATATAAATCGATATTAAAATTTGTCAATGGCTTGTGGATAAGGGTTCTATGGCAGATCAGGTCAAATGCTTTCCTTTGGTCAATGGCGATGAGGTTAACCCGTTGTACCAGCTCATCTAGATGTTATAAAAGCTTATCAAGCAAACTAACTAAATAATGGCTTGTTGAACTCTTGGGAATATTACCGAACTGCTGAAGGTCTGTTTTATGCAGAATAAAAGTTGTTAGCCGCCCAGCGATGAATCTTTCATAAAACTTGCTAAAAATCGATCTCATCGTAATAGGCCGCACACCAGTAAAATCACAGGGGGCTCCTTTTTTGAGGAAAGGGGTTATGAATCTACTTTTCCAATTTCGTGGATGCTGGCCTGACATTGTAATCTTGTTGAATATTAAAGTTAACGGAACACTCAAAAATTCAGGAAAAGCCTTAATGAGGTCAACAGGAATATCGAGTGGTGTAATACTGGTCCTCTTCAGTTTCGTCAATTTGAGGCGAACTTGAGATTCTGTGATGATTGGGAAATCCATAAGATCTGATGATGCATGCGGAAAATCCTTCGAGTTTAGTGGTGGAAGTGACTGAACAATTTCTGCCAGGTGAGTGTTTAGGCGATCTGCAGTTTCTTCTCCGGCTCACAATAGCCAAAACTCAATCCAGTCTGCGTTTTACTTGTCATTTGCTTTATCCTTTTGTACCACTGTCCAGGCTTCGAATGCAATAAATTAGATACTTCCTTTTGGTAGTACAACGCCACTGTCTGGCGGGTCATTCCTCTGATTTTATTCTTTAGNGAAAAGTTGTCTCATTTTCCTGCTTAGTGCTTTGATTTCTTTTGTAACGTATGGACGATTTGCTGAAAAACGTTTGTTCACTTTTTCAGGAAAATAGAAATGATACTTGCTGAGAAGGTTTTCTTGAAAAGTAGTGGCCATTTCATCAGCATTAGCCGTAGAAATATACCGTCCCATTTTTCAGTCGTGAGCCACTTACCGAAACCAAACAATCCGCTGTTTGTGATTGGCCAACTTGTAGTTGTTTCTATAGTGTACGTGACCCGGACTTTGCTCGTGGGGTGTAGCTCAAGGGTGAAGTGGTAGCTTCCTCCTATGGGGGGGGGGGGGGGGGCCCCCGGGACCCCCCCCCATCCCCGCGCGGCCCTTGGATGGGGGGAGCTGGCCATTGGGGGGGGGGGGGGGGGGGGGGGGCCCCTACCGCCCCCCCCCCCCCCAAATTTTTTGGCTTTCGGTAATTTTCGCTGAAGGCGAAATTTTCGGCACAAATTTTGCAAAATCGGCCAAAATTTAGCAAAATATTTGATTTCTTTAGAAAATTTGGCATAAATCAGGTAGCGATTCGGTAAAATTTACGAAGATCGCCCCCCCCCCAATAAAATGAGCCTCAGGACACCCCTAAGCACAGGTACATCTATCTGAAAAAAAGGAATTTTCTTATTAATATGAATTGCAAGACCTCTTCCCTTTTTTCCAAGCCAGTGGTCATCTGGGCGTAACTTTATCATTTTATTATAATCGGATAAACTGAGTGGATCCGGGTTGTGCCTATGAACCTCTGTTACTGCTACTATTGAGGCTCCAATTACTTGAGCTAAATTCTCCAGCTCAATAATCTTATCCGTATTTAAACTTTCCGCATTACTATACAAAAAGCTAGGCTGAGCAAAAATGTTAGAAAAGTATTCTTTCACCTTAGTCCTTGGGCGGACAGTTTCCTGGTGTTCTAACGATTCTGCAAGATCAATTTCTTCTAATGGCGAAAACCTGTTACTAAGTGGGGCGGCGTGGCTTTACATCACCGATAGCAAATTTTCAGTGATCGGGTTATAAGCCAAGGGTGCCAATTTGGGAAAATACATGGAGGAAGCAAGAATTTTGTTCTATTTTCTACATAAAGATGCTAAAAGACATTTTTCAAAGTTCCAAGGGTATTTTTCGCTTGAGAAACAACAAAACATCAATCTAAAGTCATTTTTCCAGACCTAGGGGGGTAATTTTACCCCCTTACTATATGTGCACCTGTATAGAACATGCTAAAGAAACAAAACAATTGTTAATTGCACTGATAAAGAGTATAATTATTCTGGTGATTTCTAGTCAATAATATAGTGATTTATGAGCTGATCTAGGGATTTTTTTTTTTAAAGAATCTAGTGATTTTTTCACGGGGTCGGCAACCCTGCTTCTGTGTTCTCATTGAAGCAACTCGCAATTTTTTATAAAGATATCTGTGGTGCTTGAGAAACACGATTAAAAAGTGTGCCCAGAACACGATGAAAACATGCAAAAATGTGGTTCAAAATTTCCTGTAGTCTGTTTACACGGAACATAATGAAAACATTCAAATGTGTGGCTCAAAATGGTTTGTAATCTGTTTGCAAGAAACAGGATGAAAACATGCAATTGTGCGGTCCGAAATGTGTTGTAACTGCTTGCACAGAACACGATGAAAACATGCAAATGTGTTGCAATTTGTTTGCACAAAACACGATGAAAACATGCAAATA
Source organism: Artemia sp. Kazakhstan ARC1039 (assembly GCA_029168905.1). NCBI lineage: Eukaryota > Metazoa > Arthropoda > Branchiopoda > Anostraca > Artemiidae > Artemia > Artemia sp. Kazakhstan ARC1039. The sequence goes on along the minus strand of JAQQPU010005236.1, from coordinate 45,197 downwards.
TGTGGTTCAAAATGTGTTATAATTTATTTGCACGAAACACGATGAAAACATGAATCTGCAGACTAAAAATAAATGAAATAATTTTGTGCTTGTCGTTCTTTAGTACGTTTTCATCTCCAATGCGTGTTAAGCATTTCTAGCAGCAGTCAAAGCATTTTAAGTCGCTATGAAATCAACTATATTGTGACCCCCACCTCAAATCTTTAAAAATCAGCTGCACATCCTAATGCACAGGTATGTCTCTTTGGGAACTTGCCCCATAACACTGTTGACTTAGTAAATTGGAAATTGAAATAAATTTTCTTCTACAAATTTTGTGTTTTCTTTTTTTTAATCTGAAAAGCCTTAAACAATTCATTTAACAGACAACAAGAAAAGAAAATATGCTCTGCGTATAGCAGGTACCAACCTTCTGAATCTCTGCCTTCAGTCGGGAGTAAAATGCGTGGTTGTGGGCAAATCATCTGATGATTCCCATCTTTTTCCCCCCAGATTTCTGAAGTTACCCATTTGGAGTTGGGCCCACTCTGGCTGAGCTTACAGAGTCACACCACTAACCCCCATTTGAAACCATATATTTAGCAGCATTTGGACTCGAACCCTGCCCTTACGGACACGGGATTTCAAGCTTTGCGTGCTAGAATCTAATCCGGAATCTAAGTCCTAATCCGGCATTTTCTTAGAAAAGTCTAATGCACTAAATCTGATTATGAGCTTGCTGATTATAGCCTACTCCACTTTAATTCGTCCTGGATAATTCTGAATTTATGCAAATCATTGGATTCAAATGTAAATATGCACGTAAATACTACATTATTTACATGCGTACACTTTGATGAACAGATTTAATTGCAAGAATTTTGATGTCTTCTTAAACATGCTCATGCATTTTTTAGAGCAAAATGAGGAATGTTGTAAGAAATCTTAAATCCTAGAAGTCTCATCTTTGATCTTTGGCTTAGTACAGTTTGGTTGATATTGCGATTTGGAGCGACTTGACTATTGTGGGTAAGTTTGTTTGAAATGAAGTATCTACAATAATGCAATATAAAACAGTATACACTGTTAAAGGTAGAGAATGTTAGAAAGAAATAGAAGCAGGAGAATATAAAAGCAAATAATAATATATTCAATTAAATTTATGTACAATCCTTCTCATACAAAATGTGAGTGATTAGCTCTAATAATGGAACAAAGTAAAATAACTAAACATGACGTTCTTCTTGAAAATAAACACAAACACTAGTGTCATCAAACAACAATTAGATAAACGGCGATGATACCTGAACATTTAAAAAAAGATAGTTAATACACACACTAGATAAGTAAACATCTTCGAAGCAATTAAAAAACAACACCAGCCATTATGGACGCAGCTCCAGCATTTTTTTCGGGGGGGGGGGGGGGGGGGGGGGGGGGAAGTTGGTCCACATCTAGGAGGTCAGGGGGCATGGATATTCTTTCAAGAGAAAGGACTGTTGGAAAATTCGTGAAAAATAAAAGCCTAAATGTGTTTTCAATATGTCTGAAAGCTTATTTTGGAATATTTTATAATGAACAGTGAACACCCAAGAAAAAAAAGTAAATGTGGCATGTGCCTGCCCCCAATCTTCAACAGCACATTTTTATTCAAACGATAGTAAACGATAGCAAAGGAAGTAGCGATAGCAAAGAACAGTTAGCAAAGAAGCTACTCGGTTAATTTCAAAATATTACACAATACATAATAACCAACAGACCCGCATAGAACAAACATAAAATTAAGTAGAATACTGGTGCTCGGATTTTACAAAAATTGTCAGTAATGAGTTTTGCAAACGACAGTAGTTTAGTGTAAACAAGCTTTTGGGTGGGTGATGGCGAATTTCATATAATCTTGGCTGTTTTTGCCAGCTTAACCGCTAATATTAAAGTGCGTCACATGAAAGCAAAATTGTCCTACTGGAAAAAAAGTTCCGAGATAATAGAGTTTAAAGGTTTCAAAGTTGGGCCGAGAAGTAACCATAGAAGATTTCGCAAAACAAAAAAAAGTGAACCTAGATTACGGTGAGCTCTTTCAAGGAAAATTATTTCCATTGACTTAATGTTTACCCAAAACTCACAAAAAAATTGCAAAATTTCATTGAACAATTTTGCTCCCAAATCACTTTTGATTGTTTTAAATACAGTAGAACAAAACTGGAGAACGAAAAGCTCATTTCTGATGTCCTTTATGTCGTCTATAGAGAAAGTGGTATAAAACATATAAAACAAGGGAAGAAAATTAAAAGGCTTGCATCTTATTTCTGTGCCTTCCGCGGCCGTCAATCGGGCTTCTTCGGTGCCTCCGCACCGTCATCGGAGGAGAGATCATCGTCGGTTTCCAAGGTTTCGGGTACCGCCTTTTGATGAAGTCTCTCTGGGGCAACGATCAGGCTGCTCAAGAACTGTCGATCCACCTATGGTATAAAGCTTAGCATCGACTTTAAGTCAGCTATCTTCTCCTTAGTGAGAACAGGGCGTTTCACCTCTTGTTGTTGTGGAGTAATGAGTCTTTCAGTCACAATTACTTCTTCGCCTTCTACTTTTGGGCGTCTTGGTGTCAGCTCCAGAGCTATTTTCACCTCCGTAACTAGAGCGGACAAGTCAAGATCAGTCTTGTACAGAACCCGTTTGCTGAGTTCTTGTCTGAAGACAAGAGCCTTGACTTTCGTGTAGGGGACAAGACTGTATTTGTACAGTTTTGTACACGATTTGTAGTCCCATACATTTGTCAGCTGCATAACAATGAACGGTTAGTCTCGCCTTACTGATTTCAAATGTCTAACCAGACTCAAGGGTGAATGGATCTCAATTTGCTTCAAGTACCGTTCTATTTGGCTGTGAATTTTGTCAACCTCTTGAACAAGGCTGTGACCGGCTTCTGAGTATTTCATAGTTACTTTTTGGATTCGAGGATGTTGCCGAAGGAAGTGCTGCATAGCGAAACTCATTATACTGTTTCTCTTTTGGCTTATGCAAGAATCACTCCATGTAATAAGCTCCTCATATTCAGGATGATCCGAAACAATCTTCTCGAGAATCATGATAACTGCATTTGCCATCTCGTTCCCTGATCTACCAAGCACGCTCTCGTTCCAAATGACACAGTACACGTCTTTTGTTGCGGACAAAATTGCAGTCATGTTAAAGCAATTTAGTTTCCGCTTGTAAAAATAACACGACACGTCACTCCTCGGCAAAACAAACACGTTTTCCAAATCAAAGCAAATCACTGGGATGTTCTTTGCCCTATCCCTTTTCCTTTCTTCTGTGCAGTTGCCACTGAGTCTTTTATGCTCTAAAACTTTAGCCACCCTATCAACAGGAAGTTCTATTTTGTTTACTTCCGTAGCTACTCGATGTTCCTCACAAAGGTCACAGCGGTCCCCTCTTGGAACAAAAAAAACGATATTGAATTCAGTCAAGAATGTCATTCGATGGATGGACTCCGAGACTGGGCCCTCTTTCTTATCCGCACTAAAAGCTCTGTACATTTTCTACATAGTTGTTACGTTGAGATGCGACTCCAAATGCTCGCGGTGCGTTCTATAACGACAAAAGTGCGAGGGCATTCGCGGGAAAGCGTTGATGTGCTCTTTCACTAGATCAATCTTGGTCTGGGATGTTTTGTTCGCCGCTGTTCACAGTTCGCTCCTTGTAGCTGGCACTTCGGAATGGGGGTCTTTAACTTGGTGAGCATAGTACACTCTCTGCTGAGAAACGTCGTACGTAGAAAGAAAAAAATCTCGGCAAACTCTTAGTGTCTTTCCTCTAACATTCACAAAATACTGGAAGTAATACTTTTTTCTGGTGACAACGTTTTTATTCAATTTCTTTCCTTTCTTTGTAGTGCTCTTAAGAAGGAGCATCCTTTTCTCTTTGGCACTAAGTCTCCAGAAAATATCATGTAGCTTCTGCCGAGACTCATCATCAACATTCAGTTTGCAGGAAAAATGACACTTTTCGTTACGTTATGTCAGGGCTTCTCCGACACTCCGATTCTTTCCATAAGTTTTCCCAGTTTTCTCATCCCGGAATACTTTACCACTCTGAGCGGCTGATTTAGCTTTGTTACGAAGCCAGTTTGCTTCCAATCTTAGTCTCTTTCGACACTTCTTTTCCCGGAGAGTGCTATCCGAAGAAGTAGTCGATGGTTCTCGAGCACTTAGTATCCATCCCCCTTCCACTTCCCTCAACTCTCGCGCCCAGGACAGAAGACTAAATCTCACAATTGAACAACGTCCTATCCCAACAGCCTTGTGCACCTCGTCATTACGCTGCATGCGCTTTTGAAAATGGCGTCATAAAAAGACAGACCTACACCCTTTGAATCGCCATTGCTGAAACTGGAAAATTACACACACACACACTCTCCTTAAACAAGAAGGAAAACCGCTTTTTGCGTGAGAAGCACTGACAATTTATGTCCTCTTTTTATTCCTGCTTTTATTTTTCGTCGTCACTATCAGGACACTGGGACTACATAGGCTGTTTTTAGGGGCTCATTTAAAAGCTAGTTTTTATATATTATCATTCTTGTCCAATAAAAAAAACTCCGCGGAAAAATTTCTCCAGGAAAATTCCTCTCACCCCTGCAGAATTTCTCCTCAGTGGAAAATTCCCTCCCTTGAAGTTTTACCCAAGTTTAAAATAACAATGGTATTTTTAATTTAAAAGTATTCGAAAATAAAGTAAGGATTGTTAACTTACCCATCGGGCATTGTTTGATAAAAAATACCCAGAAAATCTAAAGAAATCTTGGCAGCATTGGGGCAGAAACCTGGGATTGACTGAAACTTGCCAAGAATACCAATCGAAGGGAAGAAATTCACCCCTAGAGTTTGAAAATGACCTAACCCGTTTGTATCTTTGTTTAAAAAAAAAAAAAACTAAATCTAGAAAAATTGCACAAAATTCTTTCTTGTGTTGCTCAGGATATGGGGTATATATATTTCCAGAGGGGGAGGTTACACTAAATATCATTTTAATGTCTAAAAATTCCCTTCACCAAGCGAAGCTTGGTTTTCTTGTACTGCATGTTAAAACTGGTAACAATAGGAAAAGCGTATAGACTTAAACCGCTTATGTGTTTATATTATTATTACAAAATTTTTAAATGTAAGAAAAATTTACATATATTGGTTGAATTCACTTTATTATACCAAAGTAAGACATTTCCTGCAGCATGCTGATACAGAGATAAATCTCCCACAAATAGCGCTGGCGTTACAAGAAATGCGGCTAATATCAGTAATTATCCTTAATACATCTATGTCAATTCTTTTTTGAAGGTGGTTAACAGAAATGTGTAGAAAAGTGACAATAACAAGAAGTCAGAATGGTATCATAAAAAGATACAATTCTATATACATGCAAAAGGTAAAGAATAGGACGTTATCAGCGCTTATTATACTTTTCGATTACATTTAAGAGAATTTGGAACATTACTGGAGTTTCCATTAATTATTAGAAGTAAAAACAAAAACAAATAATTCCTGGAGCAGATCCCCCTCTACTCCCTACCAGCTTCCATGATCAAACTACAACTGGTTTGACCTATCAAGCTACAGTACAAATATTATTACAAAGAGCTCTGAGTCTTATTTTCTTTTTCAATGATTTCTTTTTATCATTGAAAATCTACCTTCTTATTTTTCAATGATTCCATTTCTGTTCTATTTGTAGATGTAGAGGGCGTACTCACATCCACTTTCGAAAGTTTTAAAACTAAAAAATATATAATCTAAAACTATATACTAGAATTAGAAGAAAAAAGTTGAAAGTTAAAACGAATAACAGGTTTTTCAAGTCACTTAATAATTTGTATTTTTTTTTCCAAATTATTGAGGAGCGCAACTACTCCCCTTACCCTCCCCCTCCCCTAAACAACCCCTGTGTCGAATATGGATAAAACAACATTGACAGGGAAAAGCTGAAGTCCAGAAGCTGTTTATCAATAACAGAAAGTGGAGAAGTTGACCAAAATTAAATCACCAAATTGCTGCTCCTGTTCCGAGGAAATTGCTACATTACACTATGATTCAGCAAACAGTTTTATTATTCTCGTTCTCCTGTTTTTGCCTTAATTCCAAGGTCGTATCCAGGGTGGGTACCCGGATTGAACCCCCTCCCCCCCCCAAAAAAATTTTTGACTGAGTCGATAATAAGTCGAAAATTAGTAAAACCCAGGTAAAAATCAGTAAAATTAGTCGAAAATTGAGTCAAAAATTAGTAAAACCGCCCCCGAAAAAAAAATCATGGATCCGCCCTTGCTTAATTCATTGTGGCTTTAGTGAAGAATTAAATAAAAAAAACAAGTTTTTTAAACTGAAAGTAAGGAGCGACATTAAAACTTAAAACGAACACAAATTATTCCGTATATGAAAAGGGCTGTCCCCTCCTCAACGCCTTGCTCTTTACGCTATAGTTTTTTTTGTTTTAAAAAATAAAGTTGTAAGACAATGACAAACTTTATCATAAAGAGCGAGGCGTTGAGGAGGGGACAGCCCTTTTCATATGAGGAATAATTTCTGTTCGTTTGAAGTTTTAATGTCGCTCCTTACTTTCAGTTAAAAAAACTTGTTTTTTTTATTTAATTTCTGAACATTTTTGAATTAATGCAGCTTTGATTTTGGTTCACCGTACATGAATAATTAAAACAAAATTCGCATATTAATTTTCCTTTTTTTGGCTAAATGGCTTTCTCGAAATTTTATTCTGACGTAACTTACGAATTAACTTACGTAACGAATTTCTATATTCGTATGTTTTTTTTTACGTATATTAGGGAGTTCGCACCCTAGTCAATACCTCGCTCTTTACGATAAAGTTCGAATTTTGTGTGAATCACATACCCCTGAATCACAAAGGCCGGTTAATTAGAATAGTCGCTCTTTTGAAAGTACTTAAAAAAAAACTTTAACGTAAAGAGCGAGGTACTGACTAGGGGGAGAACCCCCTAATATACGTAATCATTTCTGTTCGTTTTAAGGTTTAATGTTGCTCCTTACTTTCAGTTGAAAAATATCTTGTTTTTTTATTTAATTTCTGATCGTTTTTTAAATAATGCTGGGAAATCTGGCGCCCCCTTCATATAAATGTCCCTTCCCCTAAGGAAACATCCTCCATGGAAAGATTCTCCCCCAAAACCCCTAGTCCAACTCCCCCCCCCACCAGAAAAAATTCCTCCTGAAAACGCCTGTATACCTCCCAATAACCAATACTATATGTAAACAATGGGCAAAGTTTATAACTTACAGCCCTTCGCCGGAAACTGTAGGGGATTAAGTCATCCTCAAAGACGTATCAATTAGATTTTTGGCTATGCTGAAGAAAATGGATATCTCAAAATTTTGATTGGGTGACTTCGGGAAAAAATGAGCGTAGGAGGGGACCCAGTTGCCCTCCAATTTTTTGGCCAATTAAAAAGGGCACTAGAACTTTTAATTTATCATTAAAATGAGCCCTCTCACAATTTTCTAGGACTGCTGGATCGATACGATCACCCCTGGGAAAAAAAAAATAATAAATAAAATAAACACGCATCCGTGATCTTTCTTCTTGCAAAAAATACAAAATTCCACATTTTTTCAGATAGGAGTTTGAAACTTGTATAGTAGGGTTCTCTGATACGCTGAATCTGATGGTGTGATTTTCATTAAAGTTTCATAACATTTAGGGGTCATTTCCCCCTTTTTTCGAAAATAAGGCAAATTTTCTCAGGCGCGTAACTTTTGATGGGTAAGACTGAACTTGATGAAACATATATTTGAAATGAGCATAAAAATCTGATTCTTATGATGTATCTATTGGTATCAAAATTCTGTTTTTTAGAGTTTCGGTTACTATTGAGCCGGGTTGCTCCTTACTTACAGTTCGTTACCACGAACTGTTTGATAGAATCAGAATTCTCTTAATTTTTGTTCTATAAAATTTTGGACCCAGAAAAACTGAATTTTCAGTTCATTGTCTCTCCCATTTTCCTCCCAGTTAATTTAGATAAAACGAGCCTTTGACAATATTTCGCATGCTTCTGCTCTTTCAGTTCTGATTAATGGTGGGATTCCCCTATCTGTGGTTAGAGTTCTTAGATCCTGGTATTCTGTGCTTAGAATAATAATGGCTGCATCTACTTCTGATTTTTTTTTTCTAATCCAATTCCCGTTGGTCATAGAGTTGGACTTGGACAAGATAAAGTTGCATCCGCTTATGTTTTTAATATATGTTTGGCGGAGCGTCTCTGCTCACTATAGATATAGGTAGATCAGTGCATTTCAAAAACCCAGGGTCCAAATACACAACAACAAAAAATTATACAAAACAATGAGATCACTAACAAAACAAACTAAAAAACGATAAATGCATAATTTTTAACATAAATGCCCAAGAACCATTTATGCCTAAAATATATTTATCTATAAAAACAACAGTTCAAGTTATTTTGTGGGGTTTCCAATTTGTAGAATACCAGGAAGCAGCAAATCAATCCCATGTAAATATTTCCCCCTTAAACCAAAGAGCACCGGGCACTCCCAGAGAATATGATCGTAATCTTTATCCTCATCTTTACAAAGGGGACATGCATACCGCCCTTCAGGAACCACTCAATTTTTATCAAAAACCTTTTGCCTGCTCTGGATTGGAAGGTAAATTGCACTAAGTTGAATTCATCGACATAGAACCATAGCCCAAGTTGAATCCATATAAAAAACAATTTAAAATAAACTTCATCTCTATATACAACCTTTATCTTTCGGGGGCGGGACGTGTCTTTTATTGCATATGCTGATGATGTCAATTTGTTGAGCCATTCTAAAGCTAGTCTAATTGAAAATTTTAATATTCTTTCCAGTATGCTTAAAGACAGAGGTTTTTCTAACACTGTTTAAAAATATCAATATTCTTCTATCAATGGTAATAACCGAGCTGAAGTAATTTGTGACAAGGGTGCTTCACTTTCTGTTTTTGAGACTGTTGTGTATCTACTACTACTACTAACAGCTCACCGAAGCACCAAGCCACCTGAGGCCAACACAGCTACGCCCGCTCCTCCTCCATCCCAGTCTATTCAAAGCCTCCCTCTTTACACCCTCCAAGGAAGTTCCCATTTCCGTTAAATCTTTCTTTATGACATCCTCCCATCGAAACCGCGGACGACCTGCTTTCCGTTTAGCCCTAGACGGTTGGCCGAAAAGGACAATCTTTAGCAATCCGTCACCCTTCATCCGCAAAACGTTTCCTAGCCATGTCAACCTTTCTCTCATTATATCCCTAAAAAGTAGGATTGAACTACATTTTTTGTACAGCCTACTGTTTGAAATACGGACAGTTAGCCGGGTACCCAGAACAATCCACAGGCAATTTATCTGGAAAACATCTAGTAAATCTTCATCCGCCTTTTTGAGCGCCCATGCTTCAGACCTACATTTGACCATGTTCATCATTGTAGCTTCCAATATTCTAATCTTGGTTTGCAGACTCATCTTCCTATTTTTCCAAACTTTTTTTAGCCTTGGTGACTTAGTCTTCTTAACATTAATTTTCAAACCAATACTAGCATCCTGAACTCGCAAAACCTCTAAAAGTTTCTTCAATTTGCTCACACTTTCATCTAAGATGCTTAACTCAAAGCATAATCTAAGTCCAGGAAAGTTTTTCCTCCCCATTTGATTCCGTGTTTTCCCATTGCCTTTCTGTACATCAGAATGGTCCATATAAAGAGGGATTACTTTAATACATTTGTCTGGTATGCCATACAAGGTTAAGAAATTCGCTAAAGCTCTTCTATTAGTAGAATTGAACGATCACTCATCACGTGGATACCATGTTAGCTTATGGGCCATTTTATTGCCAAATACTGTATTGGTTATAACTGGATTTTTATACCTACAAAATTGCAAAAATTCTGTAGTAACTATCTATCCCTATTTCTACCAACCTGGGTGTTAAGATCTGCTAGTGAAAACACCATATTTTTACCTGGGACCCTATCTATGTGCTCCTGTAAATGCAAGGAAAATTCATCAGAGTCACTACAATCTCCGTCAGTTGGTTCTACAAGGACGTATACTACTGTAAATGATACCCTAAACTTTTTAGTCATAGAATAAGCAATTAGTGTTCTATTAATAATACCGTCCCAGTGCAAACAAGACTTAGCAGTTTCCTTATTCATCATGAGTTCTACTCTCTGTCTATGTACCCCATCCTTCCTGTCTGAGCAAATAAATTCAATATCCCCTAATTTCATCCTTCCTATCCCTGGGATGCGTTTCTGAAACCCATTATAAATCCAATTCGAAACGTCTGAATCCGTCAGTCATAATATCAATACGATAATTATCTATTTAACGTCCTATCATTCCAAGTTCAAATTTTCATATTCTTTAAATTATTGAACTTATTTTGGCCTCAGGAAAAGCAATGGTCCCGGATGCCAGTGTAGGACGAGGACCAATATATCTTCTCAAGTCTACACCGAAGTGCTCAAGTCGTCTTAGAACCAGACAGCAGGAAGTCTCTGAGACCTCCAGTATATAGAGGCCAGTGAATAGAGGCTTTTTGCAATCCTGGGCCATCTTGATCACAACATGGTTTCTAGCACTTGGTGATGCTCCTCTATCAACAAGAGTTAAAATCCTGCAAAGACAATCTGCCTGCAAATAGTATGCCTACAAATATTGCCTACAAATATTTTGCTACGATGGGGAGGCAACCCATAGTAGATAAATTAGCTAGGAAGTGGTTTTTCAGACCAAAAAAGCCACCAAAATAGACCAAGCCCAGAATAATTATCCATTAATAAGTATACCTTGCGAATGCTGTGTCGTTGGTTACCTTATTGCACTTCACCTCGAGATTTAAAGTCGGTGCTAATTTTAAATATTAAAAAAAGAAAAAAAATGAAAGGTATTCGGTTCAATAATACGGCTTGCGTGGTATCTATCGTAGTGATGTTTTAGGTTCTCTTTTTAATTCAGTTGCCTCCCACATGTTCTCTATCCGGCCTTTCTTTTTCACGATTTTTAAATGTGCGATTTTTCTTCAATTTGCGTTAGCAATTTTTACTATCATGTATTTTTACTTGGTTTTCAAATTTTTTTTAGTAACACTGAATTAATTTTGAGATTTGAAATAAAAGAGCCGTTGGAATTAGCTAGGATTAAGATCGATAATTTTTACATTGTCTTAAAATATTTTCTTTATGCTCAACGTTTTCCGTTTTTTTCAGAATTTAAATAGTGTTTAATATTTTTTTGTTCTTTAAGTATTTTATTCAGTTATAATACTAAGCCTATTGTAAGTTAATTTTTTGTTTCATTTGTTGAAGATTATTTTGCAATTTCATTTGTATATTTTATATACTCTTCGATTTTGAGAGAAAAAATATAAATAAATAGCTTGTTCTCTGCATTTCTAACGGCTCAAGTCGATCATACTAGGTATAGCTATGGCTCTATTAAATGTAACGATGATACCTTTAAGGGGGGTTAGAATTTTTTCTATTTCAATATGTAACCTAGTCTCAGAGAGGTTATGTATGGGAAATTTTACCTGGAAGCTGTTCATTCTTGGTTTCAATTAAATAAAAAAAAACAAGTTTTTTAAACTGAAAGTAAGGAGCGACATTAAAACTTAAATTAAATAAAAAAAACAAGTTTTTTAAACTGAAAGTAACGAGCGACATTAAAACTTAAAACGAACAGAAATTATTCTGTATATGAAAGGGGCTGTCCCCTCCTCAACGCCTCGCTCTTTACGCTAAAGTTTTTTATTGTTTTAAAAAATAAAGTTGTGAGACAGAGTCAAACTTTAGCGTAAAGAGCGAGGC
>JAQQPU010005235.1:0-48298 GCA_029168905.1 Artemia sp. Kazakhstan ARC1039 | reverse complement strand
TTTTGTGATTTTCATCTTAATGCTCTTAGCCTTACAAGTAGTTGCAATAGAGGTAGTGGTTGAAGTAGCAGTAGAAGGAGTAAACTTAGCAGCAGTAGTGGCATTAGTAGTAGCATGCACTTATTGGCTTTTAGTCAATGGATCTTCCCCTTTAAGCATTTTCTGGAAGTTCCAACTTAATACTTAAATCCACTCTTGAGATATGCTGTTTTGACAATGTGCATGCACATCGTGTCTTTGGATTTTTGTTCAAATTTCATCTCAATATTTTAGATTTAGTACTGTTGTTTTAGTAGCAGTAGTAAAACAGTAGTAGTGGTGATAGTTTAGTAGTAGTAGTGTATAGATATTACCTTTTTGGTCAATTGAACATCTCCCTTATCATTTCCTTAAAGTTCCAAATTAATATATTCAGTCATTCCTGAGTTATGCCATTTTGACAGCCTGTATAAACATAATGTGTTTTGATTTAGTTCAAGACTCCCCTCAACCTTCTCTGAAAGGCTCACCTGAATTACCTTTGTCTTTTTGGAAAGTAAAGGTCAAACATGCATACCTTTCTCAATAACATATACTATATGTAAACAGTGAACGAATTGCCTAACTAACAGCCCTTGTTCTGGGGGCTGTGAGATGCATGGTCTGATAGAATGCATATATTAGATGCATTTCGATACAATAGGACGTGTATTTGGGTGTGGGGGGGGGGGGTAGCTGCCCTCCAATCACTTTGAATCTTAAAAGGGCACTAGAACTTCTGATTACCAATCAATGAAACCCCCTCTGAGGTTTATATGACTGCCCTTTCGATAACATAACTTAAAACTTTTTCCCCGATGGATGTTAAGGGGGGGGGTGTCATCATCAAAGACACAATTTCTGGACCTTTCAACTATGCTGAACATAATTGCTATCTCAAAATTTTAATTGGATGTGTTTGGGGAAATGATGGGCGTGGGGGGCTGGCTGCCCTCCAATCACTTTGACTATTAAAAGTGGCACTAGCTCTTTAAATTTTCAATCGAATGAGCCCTTTTTGAAGTTTCTACGATAACTGCTTATATACGAAGTGACCTGGTCTAAAGGAAAAAAAAATAATACATTGTGCCCACATCACTCTTTACTTAGGCGGCATTATTGCGCTGCCTATGGTTTTAGAAACCTTTTTAATATCACCATTAAGCTTGAAAATTTGTTATTTTTACTGGATTCAGTTTTGTTTGTATTTAATAGCATGTCAACAGTCATTTAGTAAAAACAAAAGAACCTTAAGTAAATAACCTTCAGGAACACCTTCAGATAATCTGACTGGCGGTACTATCACTAGCCTTTGGCAAGAAAATAACAACACTGTTAAGGATCTAGACATCCTATACTTGAAAATTGTCACTTTGTGTTGGAAGTCTGGTAACATCATTGCAGGTCTGTTTTTTTGTTGAGGTTTATGAAAAGGCACTATTGTTTTGAATTATTCATGGAAATGATCGTTTTTATGGTTGTGAATAGCCTGGCAACAGTACTGTGGGTCTTTCTTTGTATTTATGAAAGCTGTGTGATTGCAGTTATGCTCGTGTTCTTATTGTTATAAGTAATGTTTTGATGTAGGATAAAAAAAGCTTTTATCAGCTGGTTCTGTATTCTAAGGTGAATCAATACAATCTATAACTTACATAAATATTATGTAACATAAATATAATGTTAGGCATGAAAAGATGTTTTTTTTTTTTTAAATAGTTACTATTAAAAAAAAAAGAAAAGAAAAACAGCAAACAAATAACTGTCTTTAGTTCATTCCCAGATTATCTTTTCTGAATTAGCTAAACGAAAAAAAAGATGGTTGTGTGGTGCACTGAAGGTGTTCTTATTTTGTGTGAAATAGCTTTTCCTTATTTTACTTTCTGTTGGTATATACATTTGGGATATTTATTTTGTTGTGGAGGCCCTTTCAGTTCTGTTGAAAGAAGTCATTCCTTTCACCCTGGATGTCTGATGTAACATTTTTTTCTCTTTGTTTCTCCTTTTTTCCTTGGTAGGCTCGTTTTTATGTATTTTAATTTGTTGTTGGAAAAAGGACCCCTAGAAGTGGTACTAAATTATCAATTTTTGTTCTTGTTTATGTCACTGTTGTAATCAAAGTATCCTATTGTCTTTTTAATGTTTTCCTAAATTTGTTATTTTGCTTTAACGTATGAATAATATATCATTTACTGGAAATTTATTCATTGACGTTTTTGTGTAAACTTCTTTTAAAATGAAATTAATATATTAGTCGACTAGAGCTTTTTTCGTAATAAGAAATTTTGCTCCCTATGGGATATAATACCGGTTGCGATTCGAAATGCAAGTCATCTGGTAACCTTCAAAGCCACAGCCAAGAGATTTTTCCTTGCAAAAGAATAGTATTTATGTATGTGTTTTATGTAAGTAGAATGGTTTTTGTATTTGTGTGGATTTAGTGATATTTACAAGTAGAATAATATAAAATAGTATTTTTTTTAGATAAAAGGTGGGAATAGAAGATTCCCACTTGCTCCCAACAAGCCCTTAGGGGTTTTCTTAGCAGGTGCAGCAAAAATATTCTGTATTTTTTTGTGAAATAAAATTATCTTATAAAGTGCTTATAAATAATGCATCTCTCATAAATATTTTGTTTATGGATGATGTAAATTTTTGTCCTCCTAAAAACCTTTTAAATGAACATTGGCGTGTTTTACAGAGATTTGAGTTTATGTTGGAAGTAACTTCCCTTTTTGGACCCCTTTATTTTGAAAAACCAAACAATTTTTGACCTACAATTGAACTTTTATCTATTTTAGACCCTCACCCTTCAAGACTTAAACCCATTTATTAATGGCTACACAAAAGCTATAAGTATCAAGGGGAATCAAACTAGTGGCTCACCGACCAAACCTTTATAGGAAGGACCCCCTTCCAAAAAAAAAAAAAAAAAATAGGATGGAATCTGGAAAAAAAGCAGATTTATAGTCCTGCATGTTCAGATTTTAAGGTGCTTTTTCCTTATTGTCTGTTGAAGTATGTCCTTTTCCCATCCTGTATGCAAGCACGTAATAAGAATGTTCTTTTTTTATTTATAGAAAGCTTGCAGAGCAGGAACTTCAATTGAATATTCAACAAGTTGAGAAGTTTCATCTTCCAAATGGAGAAGAGCTTGAAAAAGAGTCTCAACTTCCTCCTGATCTCTCAATTATCAACATGAGGATTAAAGACATACTGGTAGTTTTATCAGACCTAAAAAACAGGAGAGAAGAAGGAAAGTAAGATGTTTTCCTGAATACGTTTTGATTTGTGCTTTATTGAGTGTTAAATTGAGACAATGTTTACTACATCTTTATATGTCATGCTATCGATGCGCTATTAAAGATATTAATATAAAATGCTTTCAAATAAGACATCTCTGATAATTTGCTATTGCTTGCTTTGGCTGATGCAACGCCTGCTTTTCCTAAAAAAAAACAACAAAAAAAAACAAAAAAACAACTGGACAGCAATCATACCACATTTCAAGATTGGGAAATATTTGAGTTTAAACCAATTTGATGGTATGATAAAGAGCAAATACTATGGTGCATCCACGAAATTAGAGCATGTGCACTATGACAAACAAGGGGTGGACAGTGAGTACTGAAACCCAGGCCAAAACAACCAATTGC
This sequence comes from Artemia sp. Kazakhstan ARC1039, assembly GCA_029168905.1. Taxonomy (NCBI): domain Eukaryota; kingdom Metazoa; phylum Arthropoda; class Branchiopoda; order Anostraca; family Artemiidae; genus Artemia; species Artemia sp. Kazakhstan ARC1039. The sequence continues at coordinate 44,627 of JAQQPU010005235.1, read as the reverse complement.
CTCAATATGAAAAATAGCATGCATGTCTATAACATGAGACAATTCTTACTGCTTTATAAGATGTTAGTTTGTCCCTTCTTTGATTATTGCTCTTCAATATACTATCCTCTGTATCTAATTAATTGTTATAAGAGAGAGAATATCCAGAGAAATACAACGAAAGTCATGCCTTTTCTTTGCCATTTGCCTCAAACAACGTTTTTCTAGACTTGCTTTCTTTCTCTTTATTTCAGAAGAGACTATGGTCAATGTTAGCATTTCTTCATTTTTTAAAATGTGAACATACTCGTAAACCGGACAGTGTGTATATGGAGTATTTACTTGTCGGCCATTGGGAAACATAAACGAGGCCCAGTCCTGTTATTTGTAAGGCTTGAGGTCCTAGTTGCCAACCATAGCAAGTGGGTGGAGATGGTGTCAGGCTATGTTCATTGAAGTAAAGGCCCAAGTGAGTCTAGGTTAGCCATGGCGAGGAGCTGGTCTTGATAGGTGGTTTGATTAAGGTGCTCTATTTTTCCCTAAACGAGATGGGAGGTCAACTTACTGCTACTACTAAAAATTCAGTGCAGCACCAAGCCGCGTGAGGTCAACACAGCTATGCACAATTCTTCTCCATCCCAATCTATTCAACGCCTCTCTCTTTACACCCTCCCAGGAAGTACCCATTTCGTTTAAATCTTTCCTTATGACATCCTCCCACCGAACCAGGGACAGCCTGCTTTTTATTTGGCCCTTGACGGTTGGCCAGAAAGGACAATTTTTGGCAACCTGTCATCCTTTCTCGACATAATGTGCCCTAGCCATCTCAACCTCTGTCTCATTATAGTCCTAGAAAGCAGGATTGAACCAGAGTTTTCATACAACCTACTGTTTGAAATACGGTCAGTCAATCTGGTACTCTAAACAAAACCTAGGCAATTTCTCTGGAAAACATCTAGCAAATTTTCCTCCGTTTTTCGGAGCGCCCATGCTTCAGAACAATACTTCACTGTCATCACTGTAGCTTCCAATATTCTAATCATGGTTTGCAGACTTTATCCTATTCTTCCAAACTTTTTTCAACTGTGAAAAAGCTTTTTCAACTGAAACTAAAGAACAACATTAAAAATTAAAACGAACAGTTATTATTCCGTATATGAAGGGGTTGCCCGCCTCCTCAGTACCTTGATTTTCACGCTAAAGTTTAAAAAAAACTTCCTATTCTAATTAAACGGCCCTTGTGTTTCAGTTCTTGAAAGTCGTTCTTAAAAAATTTGTACAAACAGTCAGTCTTTAGCTTAAAGAGCATTAGGATCAATCTTTAGCGTGAAGCACTACAGTAGGGTTCTCTCATACACTGAATCAGATTTTGTCATTTTCATTAAGATTCTGTGACTTTTAGGGGGTGTTTTTCCCTTTTTCAAAAATCAAGAAATTTTCTCAGGCTCATAGCCTTTTATAGGTAAGACTAAGCTTAATTAATCTTATAGATTAGGAATCAGCATAATAAGCCGATTCTTTATATATTTATGAATATCAAAATTCCGTTTTTAAGAGATTTGGTTACCGCTGAGCCGTATCGCTCCTTACTTACAGTTCGTTTCCACGAACTGTTTGATACTACCTAGGTAAGTCAGGGTGTCCACTTGATTGATCCAAACATCATCTTTTCATATTCACTTATTCCTAGCCTTAGCGACTTAGTCTTATGAAAATTAATTTGCAAATCTATTCTTACATCCTGAACTCGCATTACTTCTAAAGGTTCATTCATAATTTAACACCTTCATCTAGGATGCTTAAATCATTAGCATAATCTAAGTCCAGGAGAGTTTTACTTCCCCATCTGATTCCATGTTCTTCCATCCATTGCCTTTGCTGTGTTCCTTATTATGAAGTCCATCGAAATGATCCATATAAATGGGGATAGAATGCAGCCATGCTTAATTCCTGATTTATTACGAAACGAGCTGCTAACCTCATTTTCCACCTTAAACTTAGCAATGTCATTCTCGTGCATAGTAATAATCACTTTAGATTGTTTGTCTGATATACAATACAATGATAAGACCTTTGCTAAAGCTCTTCTATCAGCTGAATTAAATGACCCAGGCACTTCTCAATTAATAATCTAAGAGTGAGAATTTGGTCAACATATCCTCTTCCCTTACTAAATCATATTGTTCTTTCCTTAAAACTTTATCTACAGCATCTCTAAGTCTAAAAAATGTCATTGTACTAAGAAATTTGATACCTGCAGAAACCAGACTAATGCCTCTATAATTGCCACACTCATTCTTATTTTATTTCTTATACAGGGTTTAATTAGAGTTTTCGTAAAACGGCTAGGTACTTCCCCTTTTTCAAAACATCATATTCATAATCTTCCGTAACTTATTTCTAATCTCATAACCACCATATTTAAGAAACTCGATTTACAACACTATCAGCACCTAGGGTCTTATTATTTTTAATCCTTTTAGTACTGTCACTAATTCTTCCTCACAAAATATATCTTCCATCACATCCAAAGGGCCTTAAACTTTTTCATTCTCCTCTATATCTTTCCTGCGGCTCTATCACGGTTTAGCATATTCTCAAAATGTTCTTCCCATCTCCCTTTAACTCTTACCTTATCACTAATGGTGGCCCCATTCCTATCTTTAACTGGAGCAAGTCCAGATTGACTACTCCCTCTCAATTTATTAAACATGACAATACAATATTTTACTATAATGCCATCTGGCTGCATCTTCCACATTTGGCAATTTTCTCCATGGTCTCCACTTCACACCTCTTTAGTTCATGTTTTAATTTTGTCTCCACTTTCTTTACAGTTTTCTTATTTTCGCGTGATCTATCACTCAGATAATTCTTTTACTAGCCCCTTCTCCTCTCTATTAAACATAAAGTATTTTCACTAGTATACATAGCTGCCGTCCTATCTTTCTTCCCTAAGACGCTATCAGCGGCTTCATAAACTCCTTTCCTAATTTTTTTCGATCTATCTTCTACGTTGTCAAATTTTAAACTCTTCTGTTTAGTATTCAACTGTTCCTGGAAAATTTCTGTCAAATTTTGATCTTGGAGTGTATCAACATTATAGCTTCCCGGAAGGTTACCCTTCCTAAATTTCAGCTTTAAATTAATGCTGCTAGTCTTCGGTTTACAATAAAATAATCAATAAGGTTAGCTGTCTTACCATCATGTGAATACCGTGTTGACTTATGGGCCAGTTTATGACCAAAAACTGTATTGGTGATAACTAGATTGTTATACCTACAAAATTGCTCCACTCTGTAGCCATTACTGTTTTCTTTTTCTAGACCAAATTAATCTTGGCTAGGATACCATCTATCCATATTTCTACTTAATAGGGCGTTAAAATCTAATAAAAACACCATATTTCTACCTGGGACCCTGTCTATGTGTTCCTGTAGGCCCTAACTGTAAGTAAAATTTAGGTGGGTCGCTATCATTTTTGAAAATCGGTTTTACAGTGGCGTATGGTTGATGCCCTGCATTTTTTAGTCATAAAATGAGTTACTAAACATTCTATTATTAATACCTTCCCAACCTAAACAAGAATTAGCAGCTTCCTTATTCATCATGAGCCCTACTCCCTGTCTATATACTCCACCCTTCCTACTTGAGAAAATAAATTCTATATCACCGTGTTTCATGTTTCCTACCTCCTAAAATATGAATTTCTGAAACTCCTTATAAGTCCAGCTCAAAGCATCTAAAGTCGTCAGTCAAAATGTCAATATGATAGTTATTTTTTAACGTGGTAACATTCCAAGTTGCAATTTTCATATTCTTTAAATCATTGAAATTGTTTTGGCAACTGGAAAAGTGATGGTCTCAGAACCAGTAGGGCACTGTATATTTAATTTTATAAAGAGTGGTGTGATCTTTAGGCCCAATCTCACGAGGAAAATCACCCCTCCCCTTTTTTGCTCTTAAGAAAATGCTTATAACCAGGAAATCTGTTATGTTTTTTTAGATACGCCTTTTATGCATAACGTGGTAGTATTTAGCGTTTAGCATATAACCGGATTTGTGGATCACATATATATGTGATCGGATTTTCAATCACATATACAGCGATCGAAATATCTAGACTTTTGCACCTGTTCTCACTGTCTATATAAATGCACTTATCCCTATTTGAACGTTTTGTTAATCGTCATGGAAAGACAGTGTGGTCTGGAAAAAGGATACCTAGTTTAAGGTATTACGTCCAAAAACTTCTTCACTTTGTTTACTCACTGATTTTTTATGTTCCTAGAGATCGACAAGAATATATTGAAAGACTGAGACAAGACCTCTGCACCTACTATGGCTATAATGAATACTTGATGGAGCAGATAATGAATATTTTCCCACATGGAGAAGTGATTGAATTCCTTGAGGCGAACGAAGTTCCAAGGCCCATGACCATAAGAGTCAATACACTCAAAACGAGGCGAAGAGACCTAGCACAGGTAAGTAATACATGATAATGCAAGTAGCTTTTGTGGATAAGATGCTTCTAAGGTTGTATTGCATTGGTGAACATGCTATTCATGACATGAATTGTATCTTTTCTGACATTCTGTTTTGAGCTGCACTATGTATTGGTTTAAGGTGCCCTGTTTTACCGCTTGCATTGGACATTTGAACCAGGGGGGGGGGGGAGAAGGCGACCGTTTTGAAAGCCCCCCAAAGACCACACATTCCTCGTGTCTAAGAAATGGATTTGATGAATATAAAAAAGGTATCCGGATCATGAAATTCTGCAAAAAAAAAAAAATCCTTGTTTATGTCCTTGCACAAAAATCGTGGAAAGCAGAAACACAGTCAATACAACTCTTGGTCGAAAAGGGTTATCATATTTTTTTAAGGGTGTTTGTAAGATTAACCCTAGCACCATATGTGGTGGTACAGCAATAGTTGGATTGATATTTTGAGCCGTTTTTGTCGTGTACCCTTGTTATGGAACATTCTTACAGGTTTTTCTTACTTAGACATGCATGGAAGTTGGTTGTTTCCACATTTAAACAAGATTTGGAGGACGTAGTGTAAAAGAATGCCCCTATCTCATTTCTATTTAGAGGGACGATTTTATCTAAACGACACTATTCTGAGACTGGATTGCACACAGCAGGAAACAAAATCTTATTTATCATGCTTAGCTGCTAAGGTCAGCAGATTTACTCCAAGAAATTGTTTTTATCAATGTGGATATTCAGAAGAATAAATTATAAATTCATTCTGCGTGTGCCAGTTGCTATACAGCATTTGAAACATCCAATTGTTGTAGTACTTAATTCTGTATCTGTAGATCAACTGTTTCGAATATGACTATAAATTGAACTGATTTATGCTGAACCCAACATAATGTTCACATTGAGTATATGCGGTTTAAATACTACTACTACTAACTACTACTAACAACTCACCACAGCACCAAGCCGCCTGAGGCCAACACAGCTACGCACGCTCCTCCTCCACCCCAATCTATTCAAAGCCTCCCTTTTTACACCCGCCCACGAAGTTCCCATTTCCTTTAAATCTTTCTTTATGACGTCCTCCCACCCCAGACGGGGACGACCTGCTTTCCGTTTAGCCCTAGATGGTTGGCCGAAAAGAACAATCTTCGGCAATCTGTCATCCTTCATCCGAACAACATGCCCTAACCACCTCAACCTTTCTTTCATTATAGACCTAGAAAGCGGTATTGAACCACATTTTTCGTATAGCCTATTGTTTGAAATACGGTCAGTCAGCCGGGTACCCAGAACAATCCTTAAGCAATTTCTCTGGAAAACATCTAGCAAATCTTCATCCGCTTTTCGGAGCGTCCATGCTTCAGAGCCATATTTGACCACTGTCATCACTGTAGCTTCTAAGATTCTAATCTTGGTTTGCAGACTTATCTTCCTATTCTTCCAGACTTTTTTTAACTGTGAAAAAACACCCTGAGCCTTGGCTATTCTATTTTTAACATCTTCACTGCTCCCACCATCTTTACTAATAATACTACCAAGGTAAGTGAAACTGCCCACCTGATCAATCTTTTCATTACCCAACGTCACCTTTTCATCTTCACTTATTCCTAGCCTTAGTGACTTGGTCTTCCTAACATTAATTTTCAAACCAATACTAGCACCCTGAACTCGCAAAACCTCTAAAACTTCATTCATTTTGCTCACACTTTCATCTAGGATGCTTAAATCATCAGCATAATCCAAGTCCAGGATACTTTTTCCTCCCCATTTGATTCCGTGGTCTCCCATTGCCTTTCCTGTGCTCCTTAAAACAAAGTCCATCAAAATAATCCATATAAAGGGGGATAGAACACAACCCTGCTTAACTCCTGATTTAATACAAAACCAGCTGCTAACCTCATTTCCTACCTTAACCGTAGCAGTGTTATTCTCGTACATAGCACTAATCACTTTAATGTATTTGTCTGGTATACCATACAAGGATAAAACCTTTACTAAAGCTCCTCTATCAACAGAATCGAACGCTTGCTCATAATCTATAAAACTGAGGACCAAAGGTGACCAAAGGTGTTTGAAAACTCAGGCACTTCTCAATTATTAGCCTAAGAGTGAAAATTTGGTCGACATATCCTCTACCTTTTCTAAAACCGCACTGCTCTTCTCTTAAAACTTTGTCTACGGCATCTCTCAGTCTAAAAAGTATCATATTACTAATTTGCTACCTACAGAGACCAGACTAATGCCTCGATAATTACCACACTCACTTTTATCACCTTTCTTATAAAGTGGCTTAATTACTTATTTGAAACAAAATTTTAAAGTCAGACCGTTCATTTTAAAGTTTTCTCTTTCTATTTTGTGAATACACTAGGAAATCACGACCTTTGAAAATCGAGAATTCCAGTATCAGAAATCTCAATCCGGTTTCTAGCTGCCCCTCTCATGCCGTCTTTGGTCTGTTCCTTTTTTATTTGTGTGGAAAAATACAATCTGATATTTATAGGGTAGCCATGCTTCTTGGCAGTTTTCAAATTTGTTTGCAGATTTTGTCTAAAAATACCATTTTTTACTTATAAAAATAATTTTTGCTCAAAGAAAAGCTGTCAAAACACAAGTTGTGCTCCGCCGTGCAAAAAGTGGGATAGCTTAGTAGCAATGGTACTTGCAGTTTTCATGGCCTAGTAAAATTTGTTGGCAGATTTTGTCTGAAAATACCAGTGCTTCCACTATACCCGAATTTTTGGGGATTTCCCTAAAAATCTGTCTTCTCGAAAATAATTGGTTCCCCAAAAATCTTCTATCGTTCAAGGTTGCCACCCCTAGTTATTTATCACTAGTGACGATCCACCCCTAGTAACTATCACTTTCACTTAACTTGACATAATTTTTTCACTACTTTCCAAAGTTTTGATCTCAATTATTTACTGCACATCAAAAATCAGACGTAGATCATTGAATTACTGACCTTTCTTCCTATGGCAGTAAAAGTATAATTTTTATAACACTATACCATCATAGGCAGCGCAACAGCGCTGCCTTAGTAAAGAGTGATATGGGCACAATGTATTATTTATTTATTTTTTTTTTTTTTTTTTTTTAGACCAGGGTACTTCGTATCGAAAGAGTTGTCGTAGAAACTTCAAAACGGGCTCATTCGATTGGGAATTGAAAGGGATAGTGCCCTTTTTGATAGTCGAAAGTGATTAGAGGGCAACTAACCCCCCTCCCACGCACACCATCTCCCCAAACACATCCAATCAAAATTTTGAGATAATCATTTTATTCAACATACTTGAAAGGTCCCGAAATTATGTATTTGAGGATGACTGCCCCCCTACAGTCCTCAGGGCAAGGGTTGAAAGTTATGCCCTGGGGGCATATAAGGTTTATATAGAAAGGGTGATCGTATAAATTTCGGAGGGGGCTTATTGGATTGCTAATCAGAAGTGTTAGTGCCCTTTTTGAGATTCAGAGTGATGGAAGGGTGGATCACCCCCCCCCCCCCCAAAAAAAAAAACCTATATATTTTTGTCCGGAGATGGCGACTTGTTTTCGTAGAAACTTTGAAAAGGCTCATTCGATTGGAAATTGAAAGGGCCAATGCTCTTTTTAATTGTCGAAAGTGATTGGACGGCAACTAACCGCCCTCCCACGCTCACCATTTTCCCAAACACATCCAATCAAAGTTTTGAGATAGCCATTTTGTTCAACGTAAATGAAAAGTCTGGAAATTGTGTTTTTGAGGATGACAACCCCCTCAGTGCTCACAGGGCAAGGGTTGTAAGTTATGCCCTGGGGGCATATAAGGTATATATAGAAAGGGTGATCGTATAAACTTTAAAGGGGGCTCATTGGATTGGTAATCAGAAGTTCTAGTGCCCTTTCTAAGATTCAGAGTAATCAGAGGGTGGATACCCCCCCCCCCTTCACCTCATATTTCCCAAAATGCATCTGATAAAAGTTTTAAGTTGGCTATTTGTTGTCGTAGAAACTTCGAAAAGAGCTCATTCTAGTGGAAATTGAAAGGGCTAGTGCCCTTTTTAATATTCGAAATTGATTGGAGGGCGACAAACCCCCCTCACACGCTCACCATATCCCCAAACACATCCAATCAAAATTTTGAGATAGCCATTTTGTTCAACGTTATTGAAAGGTACAGAAATTCTTTCTATTAGGATGACACCCCCCCCCCCAGAGTCCTCAGGGCAAGGGTTGTAAGTTATGCCCTGGGGGCATATAAGGTTTACATAGAAAGGGTGATCGTATAAACTTCGGAGGGGCTCATTGGATTGGTAATCAGAAGTTCTAGTTCAAGCCCTTCAATTCCCCAAACACAATAAATTAAAATTTTGTGATAGCCATTTTTTCAGCGTAGTTGAAAGGTCTGGAAATTATGTCTTTGACAACCACCATACCTTCTCAAGACCAGAACATAATTTTCACTCTACTGAAAAAAAAAGGCTGTGGTTTTTCAGTTTAATATTCATATACTGATATACATTCATTAAAGTTTAATAATTTTTTTATTTATTAAAGTTCAAAAAGTTACAACGTTCTAAACGTATTTTGTCGTTTAATGCCTTGGGATGAAAGGATTAGAATGGCTTTTGAGTCTTCAAAGGGAAAGTGAACGCGAAACAGATATTTTTGTTTTAAAAAACACAAGACAAGTTTGTTCTAAAATAAGATTAATAACTGATAATTATATATTGTAGCTATTAAGCTGTTATATTAAGAAATTTATATTTTTCGATGTGCTATATTACTGATATTTTGAAATAACCATTTGTTCAAAAGCAGTCCAAAGATCACATAGCCAGGCCTTTCGGACTGACACAACCCCCCAGAGTGTGGGGGCCAGGGTTGTAAGTTATTTCCCGGGGGCACATAAGCTTCTTATGGAAGATGTGGTTGTTTGAACCTTAGAATAAGCTCATTGATTGAAAATGTGTAGTTTTAGTTCCTTTTTAAGAGTCAAAATTGATGTAGGTAGGGCAAATAGCCCCTCCCTCCCTGACAACCTTTTTTCCCGACACGCATCCAATAAAAATTGTGAGATAGCCATTTTGTTCACAATAGTCCAAAGAGAATATAACAATGACTTCCAAGGTGGACACAATCGTCCAGAGCCCGAGGTGCAAGGGTTGTAAGTTACGCCCCGGGCATATAAGGTTCTTATAGAACGGATGGTCGTATAAAGTTCGGATCGGATGGGGCTCATTCAATTGGAGATCGGAAGATCTAGTGCCCTTTTTAAGAGTCAAAAGTGAAAGGAGGACAACCAGCCTCCTCCCACCCTATCATTCCCCGAAACACATCCAATCAAAATTTTAAGAGAACTATTTTGTTCAGCATTATTGAAAGGTCCAGTAATCATGTCTTTGGGAATGTCAACCTCCCCACAGTCCTGAGGTCAATGCCTGTAAGTTCAGCTATTCTTTCATTGCTTACATATAGTACATGTCACTGAGAAAGTTATTCATGTTTGAACTTCATTTTCCAAAAAGACCAAGGGAAAACAGGTGAGCTTTTCAGAGAATGTTGAGGAGAGTGCTCAAGTAAATCAAAACATGTTATGTGTTTACGGATTGTCAAAAAGGCGCAACTCATGAATGATGGGGTATATCAATTCAGAACTTTCAGGAAATGATAAGGGACATGATCAAAAAGGGAATATTTGTATGCTACCACTGCTACTACAATTACCACTAGTCCCCGGCATCACACCTATAACGGAAGGCTTAACGCGATCATTGTTGACCAGACACATTTATTTTGATCAGTCTCTCTCAAATTTCATTTTTAATTTACAACAGATTTGGGCCTGTTCATGAGGTAGAAACTTCGCTAGTCACTGGCTGGACGCTGGTCTTCTTCGTTATTCATCAAGAGAAGCAGAAATCTCGTAGAAACGAAATGGCTGTGGCGGTTTTCAGAACCTTTGCAGAATAGTTGAAATATATAACATCTATGTATTCCTAACAGAATCAATTATCAAAATTAGTAGTATATTTATTCATCAGAAATTACTGTATATAAAACTACTGTATACAAAAAGTAAAAAAAAACTTTCAGGCAAACTTAAGAAGTATGTTTGAACTGCTGGATCTGGCTATAGTTATCGTGAATGAAAATCAACTTATGCACTCTGTGTGGACTGAGGCCGTTTCGCTTCTACGTCACTATCATAGTCGCTATCAGGCCTACCACCAAAAACTCTTTCTGCGGTCACACTTTGAGGATGACCCCCCCCCCCCGCACAGCTCTCAGGGCAAGGGTTTTAAGTTATGCCCTGGGAGCATATAAGGTACATATAGAAAGGGTGATCGAAAAAACTTCGGAGGGGCTCATTGGATTGGCAATCAGAAGTTCTAGTGCTTTTTTTGAGTGATGGAAGGGTGGGTACCTTTCCCCACACCTTGGGTTTTCCCGAAATGCATCTCATAGAAATTTTGAGATGGTCATTTGTTGTCCTAGAAATTTCGAAAACAGCTCATTTGATTGGAAAATTGAAAGGGCCAGTGCCATTTTTAATAGTCGAAAGTGATTTGAGGGCAACAAAACCCCCTCCCACGCCCACCATTTCCCCAAACACATTTAATCATAATTTTTAAATAACCATTTTGTTCAACGTAATTGAAAGTTCTGGAAATTGTGTCTTTAAGGATGAACACCCCCCCCCCCCACACAACCCTCAGGGCAAGGGTTTTAAGTTACTTACGCCCTGGGAGCATATAACGTACATATAGAAATGGTGATCGTGTAAACTTTGGAGGGGGCTCATTGGAGTGGTAATCAGAAGTTCTAGTGCCCTTTATATGATTCATACTGATCGGAGGGTGGATATCCCCCCTCCCCCCCCCCAACAGCTCGGGTTTTCCCGAAATGCATCTGGTAGAAATTTTGAGATGGCTATTTGTTGTCGTAGAAACTTCAAAAACAGCTTATTCGATTGGGACTGAAAGGGTGGGTGACCTTTTTAACAGTCGAAGGTGATTAGAGGGCAACTAACCCCCTCCCACGCCCACCATTTCCCCAAACACGTCCAATCAAAATTTTCAGATAGCCATTTTGTTCAACGTAATTTAAAGGTACAGAAATTCTGTCTTTGAGGATGACAACCCTCCCACAGCCCTCAGGGCAAGGGTCGTAAGTTACGCCCTGGGGGCATATAAGGTTTTTTTAGTAAGGGTGATCTTATAAACTTCGGAGGGGGCCCATTGGATTGGTAATCAGAAGTTCTAGTGCCCTTTGTAAGATTCAGAGTAACTAGAGGGTGGGTAACTCCATTTTTCAACATTAATTAGCCGTTTGTCTCCTTGTAAACTCAGCTTGGTTACTGCATCATGACAGCTTACTTTATCGAGCCTTTCTTTGCGTTTTATCAGATCATTTAGTGTTTGCGGCACTTTAGAGACAACAGCAGTGGTGTGAGAGTCAGTTGACGGCGTCGCACGGGCAGGCAGTGGTGGAAAGTGATTATCATACGAATCGAACTTACTTGAAACAGTCTTTAGGAAGTGTTCCATTCTATTCAATTTTGCGTTCAAACTCGAATAAACCAAAGCAGGGATGACAGGTACATCATTTGGAGAACGACTTACAAACATCGGTAGGTCTATGTCTTCATCGTCACATTTCACGAATATGCTTAACATATCCTTTAGATGGCTTTCCAAAGCCTTCGGCCCCTGTCTTCTCCGAAGCTCAGTCCCAGGTACGGCCGCATTGTAGAGGAGTTTTTTTAGCTTCGATTACACTCGGCAAGTCCAGAAAAAACTCCTTTCCAAACTTCAGTATTTCGTTTTCATTTATTTCATTATCACGGTTAAATTGCAAAAAAATTAAAACCGGCTAAAAAACAAGTCCACTATTCATTATTCACTGTACATGTCATAAGAACCAGATACCAATAAGAGCCAGATACCAATAAGCGAAGGAAGCGTAGTTTCTTGCTACCAGATCCCCGCAGTTTAAGGGAGTAACACTCCCGGCAGGTACAACGGCCCTTGCGACAAGAAACTCCCCTCTTCTGCCCGCTTATTAGCAAAATTGAATTATAATCAGATTATCAAATTAAATTAAAAAGATAGTAGAATAATACAAGGCCTTATATGAGTGAGTAAATATTTCCAATGGTAAAATAGTCCGTAATTATCAATTTATTATTTCACTTATTTCGAAACTGACGGTCACTGCAATCCACTGTAATTTATTCCAAATTTAATCCGGCTTAAATATCAATAGATGTTCACAGGTCAAATGCTAAATGATATGATATAAAATGATGTATGCCATGTCAAGGACTTGGATAATACAGCCCTGTCTAAGAAAATCAAGTTTAAAGCAGTCCAGTCCACTTCAGATGCCCATGGAAGCATAAAGCTGAGCTGGTTGGGAGGGAGAAATATTCGACCCACCTGTGTCCAAGATGCCCTGTGCACAAGTGCATTCCCTTGGTATATCTTGTGCAAGTGAGATGATTGAGAGCTGCAAAGATATCATGCAAGTATGTTAAAATGAAAATGAACTCGGAATGTTGCAGAAATTTACATGGAAGTGTTCTTGCATACACAGGACTAATTAACAAGCATGGCAAAAACACGATTCAGCACCTTTAATCAACCAACGTTAGAATGGTACAGAATTACCTCGAAAACAAATCCCATTTCTTTATAGATTTCATACATTTCACTACGATTTTTAATACTTTTGCCAGTTTTAGAGGCAAGGTTTTGGTTGCCAAGGCATGCCTTTGCAGAATGCTTAAAAATGATTTATGGTGCATCGCCTTTCATTAGCGCAGCAAAACCAAAATTTCTTCCTAGCATAGCTGGAGCTCCGTCCTTACAAACTGCATGAACCATTTTCCACGAAATAGTGCCGTCTTTGCAGAAGTCATCCACAAGTTTCTTTACATCGGCTGCATTACAAAGGAAAAAAAATTCCTTTGTCACGTCATATTTCACATAGCATACGAATACTACTACGAGGTGCCCTATTTTGGAATGGCCTGTTGTCTCTTCCAGTTGGAGGGTCAATTTTGCCAGGCTTGAAATCAGATATGTAACTACTTGAGCCAAGATGTCTGCTCATTATCTGTATTCTGTTGCTGATGACCTCATTTGTGAAAGTAATTTGGGATCATTTAATTTTGGCCGGTTTTCTAAGCCTGATATTGCTATGATCGCCGATTCTCCTCTATAATTTTCGGAGGAAGTAAGGTTGACGAGACTCGCAAATTTTGAAAAAAATACTTAAAACCACTTAGTTTTGCCTTAAAAATGCGCTCATATGAGTAAATTTCGCTACAAGCGGGAATGTTAGTTGTCGAATCGCAACGTACAAAAAGATTTATTATGTCATCTTTAAGTATTATATCTTCAAAAAAAGGAACACATTTAAAGTGTAGAGTATATGTAACGAATTGTGCATATGATCTTGGACAACCTAGCACACAAGAGAAAAAAAGTCATTATCTTTCCATCTGAGCAGTTATGGAAATAAAACAATTTACTTTTTTTCAAAAACAGTTACTTATTTGTATTGTATTTTTTCCAGGTCCTTATAAACCGTGGAGTGAATTTGGATCCTTTGGGGGCATGGACCAAGGTTGGACTCGTCATCTATTCTTCTCAGGTGCCTGTTGGTGCAACTCCTGAATACTTAGCGGGACATTATATTTTGCAAGTAAGTTCTGATCAAATTACAAATTTCTACTGCTTCAGGCGTATGGATAAATGACGGGAAGAGACCGTAATTAGTGAATTGCCGAGTCAGGGCTATTAACTGATGTCAAATTCAAGTGTTCTCTATTTTGTTTGTAATTACTTAGTTGTCTTTCTTACTTTCTTTAGTCTAGTATTTTATTTTCAAATGTTGAAGCATTTTTTGGTCTTGTCTGGTTTTTATTTGCTGTTAGTCACCAAGGGTACTACTTGAAGGATAGTAGAGGGTGGGCAGAGTAATATATCATTCTCCTAGTTTTCAACAATTTTAGGTAAAGTTGTCGCTAGAGTCTGTCTCAAGGAGAAACTTGAAGATTCCAGACCATGTTAGCACCCAGGGTTGTCACTTGTGAAAATGTTCAGGCAGGATGGCCAGTAGATTTTACAAACTGACTGGCCATTTTAACCTACTCCTTCATTTCATCAGGACTTAATATGTTGCCTGTTTCTTTCCTATCGTTTCACCTGAGGAAAAAATCCTCTTCTATTGTCTGTCAGCACAAAAACATCTGTGCAATCAATTAGTAATGGGTGACCTAGAAAGGCCGCTTTGATTACTTTGAACAATATTGGATAGTAGACGCCTGAAATCTGCCAGAAAAGCTGCCCTATTTCGGAGCGGTCTGTAGACTCGTCGAGTTAAAGGGTGAATTTTGCCAGGCTGGAAATCAGATCTGCAACTACTTGAGCCAATATGTCTGCTCATTACCTGGATTCTGTTGCTGATGGTGTCATTTGAAAGAGGAATTTTAGATCAGTTAATTTCAGCCCCTTTTCCAAGCATGATGATGCCGTGATCGCCGATTTTCATCGGTAATTTTCGGAAGGGGTTCGGGAAGGGGATCAATAGATTTTATAGATTGACTGGTCATTTTAACCTCCTCTTTTATTTCATCGGGACTGAATATATTGCCCGTTTCTTCCCTAGAAAATTGGTTTATTTTAACTTTCGATACCGCTTGATTATAGAGAATAACGATCATATCAATCCAACGATTTTCTTGAGTTATTTGAACCAAACTTGTTTCAAAAATCATTCTTATATAGGCCATATTTTTTTTGTCAGCGATTTTGCCCGGCAGAATGTAGGAATAGGTGGTGAAATATAAACCTTAAACTCTGTTAACTAATTGTAAAGCATAGTTATATAAAGGGTCATGACCCTAATAATATTGGGGTTTATCTGATTTACCCAACAATGTCTTATATTTTCTGTATAGTTCACCTACTTTTTGAAGGAGTATTCCCTTCCTAAAGAGTCTCACCTTCAATCACACTCTGATAATATTTATTGTATTGGAGCTTTTGTCAAAGTTTGATTGTTTATGGTCTCCTTAAGAAAATACCACTTGAAAAGAAGTTTAAATTATTGTCGATTCAAAAAAATATTTTGTCTTTTAGGGTGCTTCTAGTTTTCTTCCAGTAATGGCATTAGCTCCTCAAGAAAAGGAAAGGGTCCTTGATATGAGCTCAGCTCCTGGAGGGAAAACTTCTCATATTGGTAAGTCTTGAAAATGAAGCTTTAATTTTTTGTAAACTACAAAATGAGACAACAATTATGTGTATGTTATATCTTTACAATAATAACCTTGTTTCTAAATCTTATTCTTGCCAAAAAAAACATAACAAAACGCTATTATTCCGTTAAAAAAGAAGCAAACTAGAAAAGTATCTGTTAGTATGTAAAATGAAGCTAATAGAAAAACCGTGTCCTGGATTTCTTGGGCTGCTCAGAACTGGGCTTAACTCAGAACTTCGGCTGCTGGAATTCTACTTAACAAAATGGACAATTATTTAAGTTGCAGTAAAACCATTATAGCAATAATAAGGTAAAGTAAATCTTTATTAATACTAAAAGTTACAACAAAATTGCAATTCTAGCTAACGAAGAGTAACACAGACATCTTCAGACAAAATAGAACAAACCGAAAAAACAAGTAGCAAAAGGCTAAAAGAAACACAAGGAAAAAAGAGCAGATAAAGTCTGATCCAAAATTAAACCTAGATCTGTTGTTCGTAAGTCCTTATATCATGGCAAGGTTTAATCTTCAAGCCACAGAAATAGTAATCATGATAGTAATTATTAAAATCCTGCAAATTTATAATGGTTTAATTCGTCTTCTTGTAATTTAACAATAACTCTTTTTTATTTTTTGCTGAACCATTTATTTATCTATCTTTGGTTTTTATGCATACGTGAATAATTATGCTCTACTCAATTTTTCATTGTAATGCAACAGTAACTCTTGTTTTTGCTAAAATTTTCATTTATTTATCTTTAATTATTGTGATCTCCATTTGTGTTGCGACATTTATGATACACTATATTATTTAGTTATTTGTTCCCCTTTTAGCCGCTCTAATGAAGAACACGGGCGTAATTTTTGCCAACGACGCCAGTGCTGAAAGAGCGAAAGCAGTGGTTGGTAACCTTCATCGATTAGGTGTGGCCAATGCTGTTGTCTGCAGCTACGATGGGCGAAAAATCCCAAAAGTGAGTGTTGTCCGAATCTATGTTCACATGTCTGCTGTGTCAAAATACCACTTAAACAACTCGAATTTCAACCAATCAGAGTAATGGTGGGACTAAAAAAGGCTGGCTATCGAATGTGATTGGTCAGAGGCGAGGTTAATGCTTAAGTAGAATATCAACATTTTATTATGGTTGCACTCTATGAGTGAAACTAATATGAATGGACGCTGTCTCACGAAAAGCATAAAGGGTTTTGAGAATTAGTTGGAAGGTATCAACTACTGGTAAAAAATGCCAACCATTGAAATTTGTGTACCAGAATTAGCCCTGTTTTTTGCTCATCAAATTACTGAGATTGCAATGAAAAATCTGCTTTTCCGCTCAGGTCTTGTTTCTCAGGCCTAAATTTAAAAATATCAAAGATCAGCTTTGATACTCCTGTCTTATTATTGGATTAATATATTGGATTATTATTGGATTAATATATTAGGCTAGTCTTTGATTCTGCCAATAAGGGAGGAGTTTGGTAATGTTTTTGCAAGCTTGATGAAATTTGAAAAATAGCTGGGAGTTAATGCGCTAACTTGCTGGTGAGCCTAAAGTCTAGTTTCTTTGTCACCAGAGGAACGGGGTTTGACTAGTGGCTGATGGAAAAAGGGCTAGTGAATAAACAGATATATTTATTTTTCTATTATTAAATGTAGAAAAGAAACAGAGATAAAATTTACCAAGTAGAGTATTAAATACGAATTACCTGTATTGCTTTAAATTCTTTGCATAGAATCCAGATAATAAGTCAATGGGATCCCGTATTTTCTATGTGTATGTAACTAGTGTATGTAACTAGTGTTCCGTTTCTGGACTTACAACTGCGCGGACTGGTCCCTAAAAATGTATATACATGGCTCATCAGTAATCAAAACGCAATAGCAAAGTTATAAGGTTTAGTGAGTACTTGTTAAGTGTTCTTAAAATCTTTTATGTACAGTTTCCACTGCGTCATCATTGCGCTAAATTGAGCAACTCTTGTCAAAGAAAAGGTATTACATTCTAAACTCGGTGAAGGCATTTATAAAATAACCATTTCCGCACTATCGACATCAATGTGCTCAATTCTTGAATCGAGTAGATCGTTCTTGGGTAATCTTTTGCATATGTTCCCCATATTACTTACCTCTGAATATTAAATTCTTTAGTTGATGTTGTCTTTTAGAGTATATAAGTGTATAGTTTTTATTAGTTTATGCAGGGTATCCTTTGTCTAACGTGTATCTCGATATCTAAAACCAAGGAATAGATCCCCTTTTTTCACCCGTGTTTATTGACTTTTGTGGGTAAATTCATTTTTTATTAAAATATAAAATATCAAGCCGTAAGTAATTTATTAATTAAGAATTGTGATTCAAATATTTTGTTATGAGTAATGCTTAATAATATTTTCTTATTAGAGTATTTCCTAAAAAAAAATTCTCAGAATGTGGTTTTTGTTGTAGAAGCCAAGAATTGAAGCTTTAGAAATTCGGACAGGGTCATTGTTTTGTGTCTAACATTAATTGTATTTTAATTTTCAAATCATGTAATTTGATTTTTTTTTTTTTTTTTTTGAATGGTTTTGTGACTATCAGCTTTTGAATTTATTGATTATTGCCTTTTGTGTGCCAGCGTTAGCAATTCTCTCATGACAAATAAAATATTGACTCCTCAATTAGGTGGTCAAAGGATTTGATCGAGTCTTGCTTGACGCACCTTGCTCTGGCACTGGTGTCATATCAAAAGATCAGTCTGCCAAAGCTTCAAAAGAAGAAAAGGATATTTTGAAATGCGCTCATCTTCAAAAGGAACTGATTCTGGCGGCCATTGACTGTTTGGATGCTGACTCAAAAACTGGCGGGTATATGGTTTACTCTACTTGCTCGATATTGGTAAGTTGCTGGACTCAAACCTGGCAGGGGCTATTTTTTACGTTTGAACTATCACCTGAAGATGGTATTATTTTTTCTGGTGTCATTTCTTTTTTATTACCGAGAATGTTGTCATTTATGTGATGAGTTTTCTGAGATCATGATATGAAACTAACGTTTTCGTGGGAATACTGGTTTTAATTTTCTACTAATTAATTTTCATGCTCCGAAATACCATTTCATATATTTGTTAGGCAAATGTAATATTATTTTTCGTATTTTTACTGTCAATTTTACTTCAATCCAAGTTTTCAATTTTATCTCAATCCAATTTATTACTTATGGGCAGTTCCTTTTTCTCTCACAAATCTGAATTTTCTTTGAATGTCGGTAACGTTTCTAGTTTTTTGTTTGTCTTCTTTTTCACGCGGCAAGATAAGGGATGATTTATCTTCGTCAGGTTTTAAGGTCTTTATTTATAACACGGTTTGGAGGAACAAAAGTTTGGAGGAAAAAAGCTAAGGAAAGGTTTGAAAACTTGCAGTTAATAATTTTATTTATCAGTCCTAGTTGAACTTCGTTGAAGTAAGGATTCTGGGGCTGTTTTAAAAGTTTTTAAGAGCATTTTTAGTTTTAAACTTCGTATTTTAATGGTAGAATAAAAAAAAAAGTAAAGGCATTACCTTAAACCTATTACTTCTAATTTTGTTAGCTGAGATTCTCAGCTGAGAAAACGGAATAATTTGAATAATTTCAGGTGAGAATAATTTGGAATGTTCCTGTTGCAAATTTTTCTGTATATTATCGACATAACTAGGAAAGGAACATGCAATGGGAACATTAGGAAGTTTCCATGTCAGTTAGAAATAGTAGGACTGTTTGGAATACATTACTGCTTTCTATGTTGTGTTTATTTAAGCAAATAAGTTCTTAGATAATCTTAAGAATATGCACCTGAAGCGTCACAAATATGTGCCGCCATCTGAGTTTGGCTACCAAAGAAACTGCCCAGAGCCCGTCTCTGGATTAGTAGTCACCTTAAATGGCTAGCAGAAGCTTGCTTGAAATGTCCTAACGGCCTGTTAGGGTTGTTAAAAATTAGTGCTAAAAAGTCAATTAACTTGAGCTGATTCTTTTCGCATAAGCTGATTCTTTTCGCATACAGTTTTAAGGGTAGAATAAACCCTGTCGTCAGCAAAACAGAACAAGGCATCTAGTTCAATATCTAACCGGCAGTAGTATGAATATGTGAAAGTAAAAGCTCAGGAATAGTTTTGAATTAAGAAGACCCAATACAATTTAAGGTGAAAAAAACGTATGAAGTATAAAACAAAAAAAGCACAAACGCTGAAAACCCCAAATGTTAATAAATATTCAGTACGATAATGTACATCGTGCAATAGCTACAAATCAAATAAAAGCATGATAAATTCGCTTGTCTCTCTTATACATCACAATGCAATAAAGCAACAGCTGGAATACATTTTGTTGATGGTTTGAAAATGAAATCTAATCAAATGAAATAGCCTTTTTGTTAAGAAAGAATTACATAAGCCCTAGGTAAAAACAATTATAATAAGTACAAGCCAAGAAAACTTGAAGCCCAAATATGCGGATTTTTATTATTGTTTGTGACAAAAGACTTATGCTATTTTCCACTGTCTTATTTGAAATATAAGACACCACTTTTCTATATTTTTGTTTCATTTTATACCCGCTATTTTATTTTTAAATGGAAAGGCTGTGTGGTCTAAGAAATTATTGATCTCAGTAACTAATTTCTTGAATCTACTTGTGATTTCCTGTGCAGGTAAATGAGACTTAGTATCTAAAAGTGTTGTTTTGAAACTTAGTCAGACATCAGAATTGGTGGTTTACACTCAGGAGTGGAAACTGGCAAAATTCCCGACTGCGTTTCTGTTGCTCTTTGTTCTTGCTTTATTGTATATTTATTTTCTTGTTTAGCCTGAAGAAAACGAGGATGTTATCAATTACGCTTTGAAAATGAGGCATGTTCAATTAGTACCGACTGGATTAGATTTTGGACGTGATGGATTTACAAGATACAAACACCACAAGTGAGTTTACACTCTTGTTTATAAAAATCGAAAATAATAATGCTTGGCCTCAACAGAATGGTCGCTTATACGAACTCACGGAGATCACTGCATGATTCTGGTGTAATAGTTAACCCTCATAGCTCTACCTTCTTTTTAAATTTTTGATCATTTAAGGAAATTTTGGGTGTTTCTACAACAAAAACCCTTTATTTGTGAAGAATTTTTCCTGGCCCAGTTTTTTATTTAGATTCTAGAGACATTCTACAGTGTTTCCTAGCTACTATTGTTTTTTGTTTTTTTTTTTTGTATTTTAGACAAAAGAAAAAAATGTTACACAAGAATTGTCAGAGTTAGTAAAAAAATTTATAAAGCTTTGAATTAAGCACAGCAAAAAAAATAACTGTATTACATACATAGTAATATGTTGGCATTTTAAGACATTAAAATGATGGGGCAAGTTAGGAGTAGTTCCTTTTAAAGATAGGACATGGGCCTTGATTAGCAATAAAGAAAGAGTTAAGGCGATGAGGAATAAACTTCTTGAGTTTTGAACCGCGATAAGGCTCAAGGAAAGTATTATAGTTGTACAGACTAGAATTTAAAAAGCATAGGTAGCTTTAGAATTTTCGTTTTTTAAACAGTTGATGGTGCTTTTTTGTCGTCAGAAACTAGTTTGAGAGCAAACGATTAGACACTAAACTATCACATATGTCGAATGAAGGAAGAATCTTCCTTTGAACATAATATTTATTTGATTAAAACAGCAAGAACCAGTGTTAAATTGTTATTACACAACGCGACAACAAAAAATAATTTCTTTAAATATTATCTTTTCCTAGCATTCCAGTAAAATTCTCCTAAAATTTAAGAGGCATGAGTGAATAGGGCGTATTAGGGCCATATCCGTGCATCGGGGATAATAGTTGATTTTACCGCTTCTACTGTTTTATGCCCTAATTTATTTCTGCATCTTTACTTTAACTTCCAGACAACCTGAGCACGCTATACAGTATTAGTTAAAAATGATATTAAACAATTTATTCTATTTTACATTTAAATTAGTCAAAAAAGCAAAAAAAAACTGTTAACTACTTGGCGTAATTTGTGATCACTGAGAATTGTAAATCAGCATGTTTTTTTTTTTAATACAAAACTGATTTCTTCAAATGTTACTATCCTATGTATCTTCTTACCCCTCCCTCCCAAGAGAAAGGAAGACACAAAATTATTTTGATTGTAACATTTTTTAAAGATCAGGTCAAAAAACAACTAAAAAAATACTTTTATTTACAGTAAGTACTCAATTAAGCCGTATAGTACAGAATATTTTTATCTTACGTGAATAAGACTTTTCAAAATAATACAGTACCTTAGAAGACGGCAGATAATGCGCCCCCCTGATAATCAAGAGTTTACTGCGTGTCATTGAGATTGGCCCGCGTTCAATATAGCTTATTGTAATCGATTGCAATCAATTTTTTTCACTGGCAGCCTATGAAATCATTCTTTTTTTCCCTAGAATGGTATTCATTAGCTGTCAGCGACCACAAAAGGAATATGAATAACGCCCCTAAGCCTTCCAAAGTCCAGAGCTCCATTTACGCTTTACTAAAAGCGTTTTTTTCTAACAAGTGTGTTTTATTTGTCATAAAATCAGCAACAACAAACACAGTAAGAAAAACTATATCTTAAGTGTAATCAGTGTTCAAGTATGAATGGTGCTACCTATCCCTTTCTCTCCATCTCAAAACATCTAAACGGCTTGAACATCACTTGCATTTCAATGGAAATGATATGTGTTTTGAAGAGTATGATTTATATTTGTCAAAGCATCATCAACACCCCATATTAAATCACCTTAATAACCAAGATTACTGGAAAGAACTAGTGAAGTAAACTGATTGTTTAATATATAATTCATTTCTGGAAGTCTCAGCATTTTGTATTTATTAACGTTATAAACTAAAAAATGTTTAAAATATATTTTGTTTTCAGTTTAAAACAGTGTAGAACATTTTTATTCAATCTAAAATATGTACATACAAGTTTGACAGACAGCAAAATTTATTGACAAAATTGGTCGCACTCGATTGCAATAAGCTATATTGAACATGAGATGGGTTTTAGTAGCATGCACTACAGACACAGGGTGCTGCTCAATTGTGCGGAAAGTGCTTTTTTGTTTTAGTTAGCAAGGTGATGAAAAGAAAGTGCCTGAGAACTATAAGCCGTGGTGCGGATGTAAACTCAACCCCGTTCACCCCAGCCCCTATTTATTTCAACTCCATGCAATCCAACCCCCATCAACACTCAATCCCCGTTTTACTCAACTCTCACACAAATCTTAGGTCAGGTTAGGTTATGTTGAATTGGATGAGTTTGTGTTGAATAGGCTTTGAGTCGAATGAGATGGACATGAATACGGTTAAGTTAAACGGGGGGGGGGGTTGAAATGCACGAGATTTGAGTTAAATGGAGTTTTCATGGGAACCATAAACCGTAGTTATTGATACCGAAAAGTCACTTGTCCTATCATTTACCCTGAGTTTTAAAATATGTAGTAGAATTTTGTACAGATAGTTTGTCTTTCTTTTGCTTAAAAGACTGAGAAAATTGAAGGAATTAGTATGTATTTGATTAAAAATCCAAAGGAATGTACAAAATTAGAAGACTAATATTAATCAAAGCCTGTTACGAAAAACATGCCATTACTGGGACTCCAACAAATAGCATTTGCATACTAGACATGTGTTATGACTCTAAACTAGGATCCGTGTCGATTGAACGTAACATGTGTGAATGGTTACAGGTAACGACCCGCCAATATAGTCTCCTTATAATACATTACGTTTTAATTTAATTTTGCTGTTCAGTAATATCTTGACAGAATTTCCCTTTGTCATTAACGAAATTTTAAGTATTCACTTTTGTGGGTAATAGTCCGTTTTTTTACAGATTTCACCCTTCATTGTCACTGACTCGTCGATTCTATCCACATCTTACAAACATGGATGGTTTTTTCGTTGCTAAAATAAAAAAGCTTTCGAACAATTTCAAAAGCGCAGTTAAGAAAGAAGAAGAGGAGGAAATTCTTGAAAATGATGGGGCAGAAGCAATTGACGATGTAACGAAAGCAGAAACAAGGAAAGGATCAAAAAAGGAAAATATGAGCCGAAAAGAAAACTTAGTGGGAAAAAAGAAAAACCAAAAAGGATACAAAAAGTCATTAGCAAATGGAAATGACAAAGTGAATGCATTAGGTTCTATATTTCTCAGAAAGGCAAGTAAAAAGGAGAAAAGTGGAGATAATGAAAAATTAAGCCACCCCAAAACATCGTTGAAAAAGAAGATGAAGTCAAATAGTTCTAACAATAAGTTTAAAAAACCACACCCCAAACATGATCAGAAAGAAAGAAAGAAATAAATCATTTTCTTACCGACTTTTTTTTTTTGTTATTTATATCAATTATATGTAGGACAAAAGAGAACTTTTACCCTATTAAACCACTTCTAAAAGTGTTTGCTGAAGACCAGTTTTGTTTTTAAAACCATCAAGGAATTATCTTACATGCTACCCCTTGTAGACTTCACTCAGATTTAAAATGAAGTTTTACAAGTATTAATAGCCGTTAGTTTACGAAAGGAAAATGGGTTTTTCTCTACTGGCTTGTAGACTACCTGATTAAGAAAAAACACAACACAAAACTTTTGACTGTGTCTATTTAAATGTTATCCAATGTTTTCATTGATGTTAACTTTATTAGGGAATGCAATATTAGCAGCATAAACATTGTTATATAATATTCTCAGAAACGTAGATTACAACTTCTTCGATTTAATGTCAACAAAATACACATATCAGTCGACTAGAAACTAACACAGAAACATTAGGATACAACTTCCCAAACTTAATAGTGAATAATATTTATAACTAAAAAATAGTCAAGGCTGATCAACAAACAATTTCTGTTCTAGTTTTTCTGTTAAACGCCATTGATTTTAATTGGCCTCGTAATTTCTTTTAGGTTCCTTAAATCTGTTGATTAACGACTAAGGTTCTTACGATTCATCAGACTTTCAGCGCATTTAATGTGAAATTATGAATGTCGAGTTTAGCAGAAATTGTACATGAATCAACCGGACAGCGCAACACCAATTAAGATTAAAACACAAGTTGCTATAATTGATGTATTAGTATACATAAATAGATCAGTAACGATGTTAGAACAAGTCACAGGAACAAAGTCTTTAAAGCCCAATATAGACAACATCAGAATAATTCCCGCTGATGAAAGCACCGTCTCGAATTTCCACAGTAGCATCTTAAAAAGTGCTACCTTCCAGCAATCCTTGGAAAAGTTCTATAATAAAACTTCAAATTTCTTTAGCTGATCCATCGTATTAAGTGCTGAATAAAACATGCGAGTCTACTTTGTTCAGGTTATTTTTAAGATCATTGGACAAGGGTTTCTTGCCAGAAGATTCCCGCATTGGTCATTTGAATATGTCGGATAATCTCTTCCTAATATATTTGCCAAACAGGGTTAAAATTTTTATTTCTACTTCTTGGGTCTTCGTAACTATTCACCTAAGAATAAATTTATTGGAGGCCTGTTACACCTCTTAGAAAAGTTTTTAGATACCCCCCTTCTCCGAACAGTTTAGCCCAGCAATAATAACCTTAAATTGGATATAAGAAAGTTAAATGAATGACTTTTGACATCTAATAGTGAAAAATATTTTAGTTTCTGATGAAAAACTGAACATTAAAGGTAAATGTCGTATGTTGTCTTCAGTTCGCACATAGGCTCGCTGTTTCTGGAAATGACGAATATTCAGAAAGTTCCTGATTTTGAATATGTTTTAGTCTAGTCCAGTCTAGTAAATAGTGGACTTAAACCTATCTTCTTTATGAAATAAGAAAGAATTTGACGGGTTTTAATATCATAGCATTCTGAAAAGGTATTTGCCGGTAAAATTAATTACTCCAAAATGTTAGATGGCGGAAATCTCTTGTCAGGAAATTGCTGCAGAAGGAATTTTAATAGTTCGAATAACCTCTGGCTTACAAATTTATCAGAAAGTATAAAATACCAATATTTACAAAGTAATATCAATATTTACATTAATTTATGTTCTTCCCTTTTTTTTGTTTTTTTGTTTTTTTTTCATGTTGTGGAATTAATTTTTTAATAGTTTTGTAAGGTTTTCGAATGACGTGCTTCAAGGGAAAAGTTTTGCTAAACATGAAAATTTAGCAGTTTATTATCCTTTAGCTTATCTGACGTTTATCAATTTATGCAGTTTTCATGATAAAAACTCCTCTGTAAGTATTTTTGTGGTTAAAAATGAATAATTGTACACAAACAATATTTCGGCAGCTAAGGATACTCTGGATGAAAGATTAATGAAATAAAAATGATTATTAATGTCCAAAAAAAAGACTAGAATTTAATATTTCCACACTTCTAGAAAGCAATTTATATAAATAATCGCAAATCCTGCTTTTCAAAAATAATTGTAATCCGAACAGCTAAAGTAAGAATTTGCTGAAGAATTGTCAATACCCGCTCAAGCACCTAGTCACAAGATTTTCTAATTTGCGCTGGTCTGAGACACGTCGTAGTTTATTATGAAAACGGGGAAAAAGCCGAATTAAATGAAATTGTGATTTATTTACTTTTTAAATAGCTTACTTATCCTGGAAGTCGCGTGAATTCATTCGATGTCAGTTTTAAGCGGGTGAGTTAAAAGGATTCTTGTGAGGTTTGTCCAACCACGTCGACGGGTGTAACCCAGAAAAAATGTGGATGTTTTCAAGAACATTGTCACCAATAAATAGTAACTCGTGTTTCCGTAAATTTGGAACATGTTTGCCCGTGTCATGTCACGATCATGACGAATTGCCTGGTTTTTCATTTCAATGTTAACTGAGAGATATTTACTAATCTTCCCTAAATTTTTCCTCTTTTTTCAAAACATCTAATATTCACATTCAGGAATAGGAAGAGCTAATATTATTTTGTCTTTTTCTCTTTATGAGAAATTGACATTTTTCAAAACAACGAGACGTGTACGACGATTGCCCGATGATCTGTGACAGTTTGAATTTTGAGGTTTTTCGGAATTTTTTAATACCAAAACACAACAAACTTAAATTAATAAACAAAAAGATAAGATTTCGACTTAATATACATCTTGCATTTATAAATGCAAAAAAATTACAGTAATTACAATAAAATATTTTAATAATTGTTGAAATAGGACTTCCATAATTCATCAACTCCATAATTCATCAACAAAGACCAATCATCTATAATTACAGCATCAAAAAGATTTTCAGAATAAGAGGAGAGAAATATAGCCTGTTATCTCCTGAATTAGTTAAATTGATTAATCGTACCGTAAAAAAAGGAAAACAAAAATTAAATAAGAAATACAGTAGATGTACAGAATATTGCGGTAATCAATCAAATAAGTACCAATTCAAAATATTACTTTAAGCAGAAAATATGCGCCGCCCTTGTGCCTCCTGTACGACCAAACTTTAGACATCAGATTATACTAATTTTATCAGTCAATGGCAAATCAAATTGTAAAAGTTTCAAGGACTTATTCTTTAAGTGTAGCTTAAGTGTTGAAGAATGAAAAAAAGGGATTTTGAATTCTGGGATACTCTAAAAAGGTACAGCACTGTCGCCCCCCTCTCCCCATCGAAGTTTCATTTTAATTCCAAATTCGAAGCCCCTAGATTTGAAATGAAATAAGAACGTAGCACGATAAAAAACTTAAAATGAGTATCGATTAAGAAATCAAGATGTGCCTTTTTACTTTACGGGCTTTCTTTTTCCATTGATATTGCTGTCTTTTTGTTGACAAATCTTACTTTAAAGGAGTTCACATGTTTCCACAAATTTCTCTCGACTGAATTTTTTGAAGACCAAAAAAGGGAAATTGGCAGGATATTTCTTTACAGAGACACATTTACATTTCTTTATTAGATTCTATTTTCCAAGAAATTCTTCCTTCCTAAATTTTAAGGAAGAAGGCGTGCTGTTGTAGATTTTCAGCTATGTAAAGGGGAAAAGCATGACTCCCTCTTATGCCCAAGTTGGCTTGCTTCTTAAGGAAACAACTGAAGAAATTTTTCATCAAGCTTTTATAATGTTTCATGAAAACCTTTTTTTAACGAAATTTTGGATTGAGCAAACATAATGCACCAACATACAAAAGTGAGTATACTCAATTTTTGCCATGCAGGAGTAACTCCTTAGAAAAGTGAAAATACACTTTCAATCTTTCTTAATAGCATTTTATTAAAATTCTGATTTCAACCTACTTTTTAACTTTCGAGTAGATACGAACACCTGATAACCAGTTAGTAATAGACGGTCAATAACATAATTTAATTGATTACAGGGATTGTATTAAGATTAAGGAGCGTGGCTGTTCTAAAACAAACTATCAGAAATAGTCAAACCCTCAAACGACTCAGCCCTTGCTGTTTTTAAATATTACGCTTTCATTTGCCTCCCATGGAAAAATGAAAGCGTATTATTTTTGAATAGTCAACAAACAAAGAAAAAAAAAGTCTCTGTTTATTTTGCATTTAAAACACAACCGACTGATGTTAACTTAGAAAGAAATTTTGCAAGTTAATTCATTTTAAGAACCCAAATTAAAAATTCTAAAAATTATAAATATAGATTCACATAAATATGAGATACACGATAACTAACCGACTCTATATAGAGGATCAGGTCATACTTAGACAATCCTGCCTAAATATTCGATAGATGTTAAATCAAAATTCCTTTTACGAAAATCGGCTTTTTCTTGTTATTTTCGGATAATTATATCAATCACCTTCTTCTCCAACTTAAATGTCTAGATACGGTTTTCTGTACACAAAAGAAGGGCAAAAACACTATTCGAGTCCTGAATCCCTTCTACGACACGAAATATAACAGAAACTTCCTAAATATGCTACTACGAAGCTTGAAGGAACATCTCTTCAAATTGCTGCAATTCGCTGTTAATAAAATTGGCCTTGTTCCTAAGTTTCTTTGCTTCATTACTAATTGACTCGTATACTTCGATGTCCTTCTCAACCTCTCGGAGAAGATCTTGCATATCCACGGAGGCGTTGTCAACAAAGCTGCCAAGACGGGCAAATGTACTCGATAATTCCCTGTAAAAAGAAAGAAATGGTAAAAACTAATAAAAAGTTTAGTAAAAAAAGATGGCGAAAAAAGAGAAAAATCGCTGCAATGTGCACACCCTTGAGGATAGGAGAGGGAAAATTATTTCAGCTCCTTTGGGTTACTTTTCCGAAGAGCAATGTCACCCGCCAAAATGAAATCCTTAGTGTTTCGAGCGCAATGATGACAAAATATCACAGAGTATACTGCAATGAAACGAGTCGGCTAAATCAGGATCACCGAAGATGTCTGACAGTCTTGTTTTTATATTGTATCTAATTTTATAACAGTTTACATTAGAGTGCACACGATGTATTCTTTTGTTATAACTAATCCGAATTCTTTCTATTAAGATTTAGGGTGGGTAAATGTTTTCATCTATCTCTTGTGAATCATATAGAGAAGTCAAGGTTATTCAGATAAATGGTCTTCATGGTTTATAATCATAGAATATTGTATTTATATTCCTGAAATGAAGACTCAGTCCCTGGAAGCGAACATCTGGCGTGGAACTTCAAATTCGGAGTTGTCAAACTCTTGCTAAAATTCTTCCGCTAAGAATCGCATATAATCAGTTCAATTTAAACATTAATTTTCTATGAAAAGTCTTATAGGAAATATTAAGACTTACTGTTGGACTTGATGACTACAGTTTGATGAAATTAAATCTACGACTAGTCTCAATTGTCTTGTCACGTGTTGTACATATTGCTTCTTAAAGGTTTTCTCCTTAGACTTATTTGTCCACGTTAACCATTGATACAGATAAGATCCGCTATATATGACTCCGAATCCAAGGATCAGTCTCCATCCAATCGTTTTCATCAACTGAAATGAAAACTTTATTAAAGAAAACAAGTAAAATATTTGTTTTTACTCGTAGCGAAAACTATACCTTATACGTTTAAACTATAATACAGATTCAAATGTATTTAACGCTTGTTCAAAGAAAGTTTGGACGTCAACTAAGTATGCACTAATCAATTATTCATATCAGATTTTATTTTATTCATAATCTTTCATCTGAATATTTTTGATGCAACCACTTATTTGCTATGCAAGTTAATATACTAACACCTGAGAAGGAAAGGCAAGAAACTCATTGCTAGTTAGGAATTCCAGATAAAGACGCAAAATACTTCCAAGTTATGATAGCCCAGTGTCTCTTGGGAGTTCTTGAAAGGTAAAACGTGTTGGTTAAAAGGGGTTCAGCGTCGTGTCGACATCTGGAGGCTTAATAAGATTTTTTGTAAATGCCAGATTAGTTATCCACGTACCCAAACCAAAAGGTGATTTTCAGAATTCTAACGAAAAAGGGAAATTTCGGAGCTTTTGAAACTAATATTTAGTTTTAAAGAAAACCACATATTTCTAAAAATTCATTGTGGCTCACTAGCATGATACATAAAGTCACGTCATATAGTCTTTGACCTAGAGGTAATGAAGCCGTTTTCCCACAATCATGGCTTGTCCCACCTAGTCCCCTACCTATTACACTTGGTAACAGATTCAAATTTCTCCTGATTCGAAAATTGTGAGATGTTATTCGCAAGGTTCGAATATACAATCAAAATTTTTGGATAAGCTCTAGTTTTTGCCTTGTAGTTTTTTTCCACAATTTGTTTTTTTTTTTTTTTTTTTTTTTTTTTTTTTTTTTTTTTTTTTTTTTACTAGCGGGGTTTACTAGCGGTAAACTAGCGGGGTTTACTAAAGGTTTACTAGCGGTTTAAGTATCAATTCAAAAATATAATCAGATTCCTCCAAGTGCCTACTATTTCTTTTACGGAAGAGCCTTTTCAAGTCCATATTGGTCTCCTCTCGGCTTCATAAGGATTTTACCCTTTACTGGAATGAGGGGTCAACTAATACCGCTAATATAGTTACATTATCCTACGCAGTATTGTGGCATCTAAAAAGTCAGTTATTACTTCGTAGATCAATCTTTCAAAGTGCAATTCTTAAACTTGAGAGCAGCAGCTTATATATGTCGGGCTTGAGACTTGCATTACTGAAGATCTTCTTTGCATACACTGCTTCACGCAAGATGGACCAATATTCAAAGATAGGGGTTCAAGGATTCTTATAAGGGTTGCAGAATCTGCTTGAATGAGTAGCCTCGTTTATTGCATGCGCATTCCTCTTCCTCTAGGATCAGAGAGTTGTGAATATTGACCTTCCTCAAGATAAAAATATAAGAGAGAGAACATTTTTACTTTTGGAAGAGCTCTTCTTTTAAGCCTATCTCTGAAGGTCTGGGAATTCACCCAAAGTTAATTCCATTGATTAAGTAGTTACTGACCATTTTTCTGCTACATTACTGTATTTTATAACTTGATAGATTGGGTTATGCTGAAATCATGGTTGGATTTTGGGGAGATGAAATAGAATTTTCAAAAAAAAAAAAAAAAACACGAATTAAAAAATAGAAATATTATGGACTCTCGACTCAAAAAGTTTAAAACAGCAAACCAAACACTGCAACGGTTTTGTTTTTAAATGGGTCTTCAATCTATAAAACGACTTAAAAAAATAAGGCAATGAGGTTGCTGTAAAGGCTTAAAAGTACTACATAAATATGAACTTCATTACACAATTGCTTTAAAGACTTATTCCGATGTAGGAAGTACCCACCCATCACCCAAAAATGCACTTAACTACTCTCCTGATAAAATCCTGGCTATGCCACGATGTTCAGGGAAAATCCTTTGTCTTTCGACGACTTATTTATTAGATAGATAGATAAATATTATTTATCACTCAAACAAAAAGATACGTACATAAACAAACAGCGGAAATGCCTAATGGAATGCTTAAGCACAACATGTATTGCCGTTAAAAGTACAACAATGAACAAAGCTACAACATTAGAAATTTAAATAAGGTTTACCTCCTGAGTGAGAAACATCCCAAGTGTTTCCTTCATAACAAAACCGAAAGTAAAACAGACATCTTCTATGGAATCCTTTTACAAGTTAAATTTAAGGGAGATATGCTACACTTTTCTAACTAGATGTAAAAAATGCTTTATATCAACACAATTCCTAATTGCGGTTAGGATTAAACTCGAAGCTTTTGGTCCAATATAAAAAGTAAGTGTAAAGTAGATATTAAGATGGGGAGGTACGCATGTGTAGCCATCCAGGACAGAGAGATATTTTTGGAGGGTGGATGATAGGCGGGACAAGAAAAGAATGTTGAAAGTTATTTTATATGGTGTGCTTGAAACATTTTCTTTTTTCTTTTTTGTAGCCATGATCCATGTAAGCATTTAAAATATATTGATCATGTCTGCGACATTTTGTGTAATTATGTTAGTTTTATGGTATTATGTGCATTATAATGTTTGTTTTCTTTTTGCAGTGTGTTAGTATCATGTGGTATTATTTTGTTTTTGTTTTTTTGCCATGGCCCAAAGTGGCTTTTGTTACAATAAATATCAATCTATCTATCTATGACGCAAACTAAACCTTTATCGCACTGTGTGTCTCAATTCAAAAGATAAGTCGGAATTACAAAAATGTTGGATAATCATGAAATTATGAATTAGTTGGAAATAAATGTGGAAAAAAAGGTAAAAATTTACCAAAACGTATTCAAGGCATCTATTCGAAATAGCAGCAAAGTGATTTTGATAAATAGGAAAGAAACCAGATGAGCCATAAAAAGGTGCAACTGACAATTGATTACGTTATTTATTGTAATTGGATAAATATTTGCATTATTTTGTAATATTTGAAGGGGTTTGTATCAAAAAGGAAAAGTGGATTCCCGAACAGAAACATAGTATATGAAACTCTTTATACTTACAAAGCCCCCAATGAGAAGTCCTCCCATCGCTCCCTGTGACGAAACAGTTGCCAATGCAAATTTTGAAATCACAGACCACTCTTCAGTTCCCATTAGACTTTGAGTCTGGATAACTGGAGTCATAGGTGTTGCTGCAGTTGACTGAGATGCCTGAAAAAAAAATATGTTGTAGAAGCTTCCCTGGCAAACAGACATGTTTTTATCTATTTGTTGTTTTATTTTAAGTGCAAAGAAACCCATCGTAGGCCGCTAAAAGTGATAAAAATATGAGATGATTTATTAGAAAACAATTTAGAAAAGATTAGAAGACATTAGAAAACAATTCTTTACAGACATTACATGCTGTGCCATAATACTAAGGTAATACATCTATTAGGTAAATTTCTCAACTATATGATTTTTAATACATTCTCCTAAATTTATTAAATTCACCATATAATCCACCCATTTACATCATTTCTTGCAACAGCACCCTCTCCCCCCCCCCCTATTTCAATAGGAAAAATGTGAGCTTATAAAAAGGAATACCAGTATAAACACATGGCTGCGATCACGCGTGTTAAGCTTCTTTGCTTAAACATCAGTATACGTTTTAGTCAATACAAATATGGGTCAGGGAGGAGAAATAAGCTATTTTAGGGATTCTTAGGTAGGATGTAGCCTATTTGGGTAGGATAAAATTATTAGGTTGGATATAGCCCTTAGAGGCTGGATACGTCTGCTTTAGGAATTATACTTATCTTAGGGCATGCTTGATATAAATACTTTCAGAAAAGATTAGCCAAAAATTGCAAAGACATCTCTTGGAGAATCACCTTTAGAAGTTCTGGAACACAAAAATTTTTAGACGTTTAAATATACTTATCCCCTTCCTCCTCTGCACAGGAACCCTCGACAAGATTACAGTAGGACTTGAGAACATTAAGTTAGACTAGAACACAGAAACTATAATGCAATGGCAGGACCGTCTTTTATTTTATCACATCGTGCGACATTTCCTTGTAGTTGTCATTGTATAGTTAATGTAAATATTGGTTTGTGTTTTTGCTTTTGTTTTCATTTATGCCTTTATCCTTTACGCGTTATTAAAGACGGATTTCCACATAGATAAATATAGGTGATCCATCTTTTTCTTGTCATTAATACTATGATTTCAAAATCTGTGAAAGGAAAAAATAATTTAAAGATTTACAGATTTAGCACAAAACAGCTAAACAGCATTTTCTTTCATTTACACGGGATAAAAGAAAATATCATATGCAACATAGAGATTAAACGATGTTAAGCAGAACATGTCCAGTCCACAGGAATTTTGGGCTGACACGGACTCGTTTCGTGTTACTAGAAAAATAAATAAAATAAACCGATAAAATAACGTCCACAGTCTCTACGAGGATGCTTATATTATGGTTTGCAAACATATGAAAATTAAGGTAACTTCAAGAAAATACTTTAAATAAAAGTTGCGGAAAAACATTGTTATTTCAAAAAAGTTACTTCTATTAAAAGAAATAGAGGCTTTCTGTACACTAAATATTGGTCCTGTAAAAAATATTTTAACAATAATTCTTCATTTTATGTTATACATCCATCATAAAACATTGTAATTGTCCAAACGCTAATGTATAAAATATAATTTATAGATATATCCTAAAACACCGAGAATATGCAGTAGATACTGACTTAGCTTTAATCTAATTATCCACTTATTATTGACAATGGAATTAAGGTTTAAACTCTCAGTCAACTAATAGGAGAAGAGAACAGCAATGACTTTTGTAATATTCATGCCAAACTCCATAGTTGGATGCCCAAAAACGGGTTTAAGAATAAATTGCTCAAATCCATCAACTAAATATTAAATTGTCTTACCTCTACATTCTGATTTCTCAGCCTTGAGAAGTATCCAAGTTTATTGCCAGCTAATCGGTGTACTACAGTCAAAACACCAAAAGAAAACTTAAATTCAATGTCCTCTTTGAAATCAGCGCAAAGATTATCACAGCGAAACGGATAATTGACTTCAAATGGGCGATTATCCAAAGGCAATTGTACTGTGGACTTCTTACTGTCAGGCAAAATATTTACAATTTGGGCTAAAAAACAAATTAGCATTAACATCGACGAAAAATTTTAGTATATGTCATATAAGAATTAAGCCTTGGAAATAAGTAGCGAAACAAATCGGATTTTTAGACTACAGAGGCAATCCTAATAATCAGCCAAGCTAGAAATTTGAGACATATAAATTTTATTTCTTCTGATACTAGAACAAAAAAAAGTAGATGCTAAGTATATAAAGTTTGTAAATTTAGAATGTAAAGCTACACCTTCCACTTCAAGATACCTCTGTTCATTTCAAGGGTATACATAATTTGGATCCGAAGTCTTGCTAAAATACATTAAGACCTATAAAAGAAGTATTTCCATGACTAGGTTTCTACATCACAGCTATTTGAATCTCTCTAGTTTACCTTTAACTTTTCTCAATTACAAACCTCAAAACATAGATAAAATTATAAAAGCTAAAGTTGTCAAGTAAATGCAATACAGGGTGAAAATTAGGCACTGTTTCGTAAATTAGGCACTGTTTCGAGCTTTTAATTTATTTATTTGCCAAGTAGCTATAAAGCTATCACTGATTGTACATGCGTCAATAAATGGAGAAAAAAAAAGTTATAATTCATTTTATCAATATATAGCTAAGCTCTACTAGATCGTTTTCAGACAAACGTGGCTTACACACCGCAGACGGATTTTCCTTTTTTCATGTTTCAAACAAACCTGTAGAATGACTTAATAGAACACGACTATCCGTTGATATAGGGAATTAAAGCTATTTTTTTTCGCTATTTATTGATGCATGCACAGTCACTGAAAGCTTTATAGTTACTCGAAAAATCAACAAAAGGACTCAAACCCAGATACCAATACCTAATTTTCACCCTATAATTACAAGTGAAANCCAATACCTAATTTTCACCCTATAATTACAAGTGAAAGCAAAAAGGAAAAATTCTTACTTCGAAAAAATTCTTGCAAGGAATTCATGTAAGAAAGAGATCAGGGAAGAAAAAGAAGAAAAGGTCGATACCAATACATTTTATTTCTGTCACTAAGATGATAAAACTACTAAGCTAAAGCTAAACCGCTTGAAAATCTAATTGTTATTCCCTTTTAAATCACAATCAAAATTGAATTTTTCCAAAGATCTAAGGGTCAAACTAAACGCAGGTCGTCCCAGAATGGGATGGGAGGATGTTTCAAGGAAATATTTAAGGGAAATGGGAACTTCTTGCGAGGTGTAAAGAGGAAGGCTTTGAATACATTGGGATGGGGGAGGAGCGTGCGTAGCTGTGCTGGCCTCAGGCGGTTTCGTCCTGCAGGGAGTTATTGTTAGTAACAATAGTAAATTTAAGCATATATGTTAACCAGCAAAAAAACAAATACAGAGGTATAGCGTGCAATAAAGAAGAGAATAAATATGTAGCTCGTATATACATATAAATATTTACCCGCCATCTCTTTTCTAGCTGAATCTATATTCATTGAAACAGCCGAAGTCAAACGAGATCTTAAACTAGTTACAAGTCCATAATCGACATGCTTATGAAGCTTTTTCTTATATTCGTTCAAAACCAAAAGGTTCGAGTCAAATGGCTCACTGAATTCTTCAACTAAAGCCGAAAGACGACGGATCTCTTCACTCAACGCTTTGGAAACCTTAATCTCAACCTAAAAAAAACAAAAACAAAATTTAGCAACGAAGAAATAATTACAAATAACGATAATACTAATAATAATGAGGAATTAAAGCAGTGTCATATCTTGATTCCTATATCTTAGTCATCTTTGATTCCTAACTTGGATCAAGAGTTTGATCACGAGCAAAACTATTTGAGCATAGATTGTCCAAGTTCA
This sequence comes from Artemia sp. Kazakhstan ARC1039, assembly GCA_029168905.1. NCBI lineage: Eukaryota > Metazoa > Arthropoda > Branchiopoda > Anostraca > Artemiidae > Artemia > Artemia sp. Kazakhstan ARC1039. Next base: position 8,064 of record JAQQPU010005235.1, on the reverse strand, counting down.
AATTCTAGTATTTCATTCGGGAAAGTTAACACCGGCCAAGGCAAGCAACATAGCACAAGAAGAATAAAAAAGACAACCAGTGAACCTCACCTTGACGAACGTCCAAAAGACAACGACACTGGAATATTCAGATTGCAATAGCTGCCAGAAAGTAATTTGTTTTGTTCTGTTTGCCATCCTATCATATCATGTTTAAATTCTATTTTCCTTTAAGCGGAAAGTTATTTTTGTTGGGCAATGAGAATCTCGACCAGACACATAGCTTCACTTACCTGGGTCGAATTATTAATAAAGATGATGGGTGCAGTGGAAATGTAAAAAGCAGAATAGCCAAGGCCCAAGATGAGCCTGCGAATCAGGATAAGAAAATTGGAAGCTACGTGGTTGTATATTGTTCGGAAACGTGGGCACTTTGAAAGGCAGAAGCAAATTTTGTTAAAAATTTTCCAGAGGAATTGTCTATGGATAGTTTTAGGTACCCGTTTGACTGACCGTATGTCAAACAACAAGCTATAAGAAAGACGAGGTTCAATCCCACTTTGTAGGGTTATAATGAAAGAAAGATTAAGATGCCTAGGTAGTGGTGGCATTTTTTTGTAATGTACTATCTATTTCCAAAAAAGAAAGGGCAATTGGAAGGCAACTATCTAATTGATTTTGTCTAAAAAAGGAAACAACTCAAATTTCGAAACAGACATTCTAACAACAGGATATTCAAGGAACAATTACATCGTGTCTCAATGCCATGGCCATTTTCTCTCAATATAATTTCTAAATTTTTTGATTTAAATTCTTAAAATTGTTTGTTTTCATCAAGGCACTCATCATCCAGAAAATAAAGAAAGCATAAATGAAATGGCTTGATCCTTATTTTTCGGCGCTTACAATCGAAGCATCTTATTTGAATTACTGCATCATTTATTTCCAGCTTCTTGTTTTTGCTTCGTATATTAAATATATAGCATTGAGGCATTTGCAATTTATATTAGTTTATTTCGACTTCATTTGGGAAAAAAAAAATTTTTTAGTGGAAAAAGATCTACTCTTTTTGGATGTTTTAGATATATAAATTTTTTATCCACGTCAGAGTTTACACACAAAAACAATGTTGTATCATCCTTCTACGTTTTATTATAAATATATATTTTTTTTTTTTTTAGCCGCGCCGAAAATATTCCAGCGACCCGCCACCGCAAACACTTTGGCACCCCGCCATCATGTTTCGCGGCGGCGGTTTACTGGGAATTTCTAGCACTGAATTACTTTCTAAGATTATGTGTGCAACTGAGACTAAAATATAAGGCGAAATCCACTAATTATTAGTCCATGCAAAAATTTTAAATTCCCCTCAAAATTTTTTTGAATTTACTCGTCAACTACGATTTATTGTCTTTCAGCTGTTTATGCGCTCTTCGCTACGATCACCAGTTTTTGAGACACTTAATACCCACTAATGTTTAGAAGTAGCTTTTTTCCAAATTTCCACACACATGATTCAAATATTGGCCAATAAACCTTGCAGAATTTCCAATACACAGTTTGCCACGCGAAAGCGTGTGTCTATGCCTCAGAGCAATGCCTTCACCTTGTGTATCCTCAGACAGGCTGTCACAAGATGAAGAGCAAGACGAAAAATAGCAAGGTTGATCGTGATTGATTTGAATCTAAAATAGGAATTAAAACTGCAATTTTAGTCTTAGAATTGAAACAGTCTTATGCTATAAGGATGCCACAGCGACGACACAGAGACGGCACAGAGACGACACAGAGACGATACGGAGACGACACAGAGACGACACAGAGACGACAAAGACACAGAGACGACACAGAGACGACTCTCTGTAGCCATTATGTGAATATTTTAAAAGCAGAGACTGAGGCACATTTTTGGAGCTAGGGCTACTGAAATTAAAGTTTATATGTTAAGAATGGGATCCTGTTTGAGAATAATAGGTAAAGGGGCAGAGGTGCTGATTAATAGAACTAGGATATATAGAAAGAAATAACTTTTTCATCCTGCTTCTGCAGGACAGAGAACTTCAACTTGCGGTGAACATGCTAATGTAGTAAGAATTATTTCGTAAAAAGAGGAAAGGGCCCATGATGAGGCTGACGAGGAGTCTGTAATCTCTGGCGCTGTCGATGGATCAGCTAACCCAATCAGTTGTGTGAATGGGGGTTCGGGGGTTTTCTCAAAAGAGCAGCAACTCTAAATCTCCTCATTATCAGAAATCAAAGAAAAGGAAGCTTTTTTTTACTACAGGCTTCGCGGCTCCATCACAGGTGACGATATGTCGCTAGTCCTGGTAATTGCCTCATTTTCCAACACTGTGCTATTTGTTATACCTTCTCTTGAACGCGTCAAAGGAAGGATTTTCTGAGATTACGTCTGCCCGCAAGCTATTCAATGTGGCGACCGATCGTCGGGTGAAACTCGTTTTCAGATATTCTTGGCGGGGAGTACCCTGCTCAAGGTAGACCTGACGAACTGTACTTTGGCAAGTTGATCGCAAGGGGTTTGCTCTGTCAGGAACGAGCTTCGATAGCTCCTCTGATGGAGGATTGGTTATACATGTACTTGCAGAAAACCGACAGTGTCACCACGTCAAAGCATCCCTGGATCAACTATGGGGTTTTAGCTTTCGCGTTGCCAGAGGTTGCTGTACGAACTGCTAGATTTTGAGTCGGTTTTAAAGCTTCTATATCAGATGATGTCAGGGCAGTGATGATGCAGAACAGGCTAAAAATGGTGATATTATTCGGAGTCAAGTACATTCATGTCTGAGCTAGGCAGCCCATACCTGGAGATCAAATGATCTGGACAGGAAATTCTACTCAGCTGCCATGGATTGCAGCTTTGGCAAGAAAAGGTATGTCGTTGTCCGCAACACGTGCGGTGGCAGAAAGGGTTTTCAGTGGTGCAGGACTAATAGTTACCGTTAAGCATTAAATATTGGCTCCACCCCGTATAAATAAGCCTATTTTTATACATGACAACAACAAGCTTGTCAAAGCTTTAAGGGAAGTGCTTGAGTTTATTTCTAGCTGAATGTCTTCAGTTTTTAGGCAAAAATAGCAGCAAATAAGGAAAGAGTTACTATAAAAGGTTTTAACAGTCAAAGAAGACACGTTGTAGGTCAGATTATACGTTGTGACAGCATTTTTTGTTGTAGTACCATTGAAGGAAAAACAGTGGAAAAGAAGCCATAAACATGTTTTATTTTCTGAGTTTTGTAATGAAGAGAAGAGACCTCAGGGAATTAATTGCCACATAGGTATAGGGTAGTCAAAGAAGTAGAATGCAGGTTATAAGACCAGGAAATCCAGGCATGGAACAAGCAACAGTCATCTGATTCCCTTGAGGTTTTATAAATTAACCATGAAAATAACGTGTAAGAAAATTTCTTTTAATTTCCTATTTTGTCGGATGAATTCAATTCTCAGAAATTTTAAGCTCTCACTATCGACCATTTAGTTTAAAACAATGCTTTAAAAAAATTAAGCTTGATGTTTCGTCCTTATTTTGCCCAAGATTCGGTCGTCGTAATGAAGATGAAAAGGAATGGCGAATCCCTAAAACTCTAGATTAGAACGAAGAAGGAATTCCGATAAGAACTGATGCCAATTTAGTTTTCCAAATTAAAAAAGAATAGTGAAAAATGCTAAAAAATAGAATAAATGCCGATCAATCCGCGGCACGCCACCGACATATTTTCAGTGGCGTGCCGCAAAAATTTATTCGGCATCGGGCATAATTGCTTTCGCCACCACCAATTTAAATCGAAGGAGAAAAATAGGAGACAAACCTCTTCCACCATATTTCTTATTCTGTTCTTGGCTTCTTTTGTCACCAGCAACATTTGTCGCTCTGTTTCTTCAATAGCACGGGAAAGTTCGACTTTCTGGCCTTGCAGTTCTTCGCTTCTTTTTACAGACGTTTCCCGAATACTTTCCATAGACATACGTATATCGCTGTAAATAATTAAAACTGAAAACTAGCAAAAAAAGATATTAAAAGGCACTGAAAATTTGAATGTTAATAAATATAGTAACAGAAAATAAATAACTGAAAATAAGATGTAGGTAATTTCGAAGATCACACTGCCTTTCCATGACGTTAAATTAGAGTTCTAATAGGGATAAATGTCTTTATTAGGCAGTGAAAACAATGACAAAAATTCTGGATATTTCGATCACATACAAAGTGACAGCCAACTGCAGATAAACTGCTATTTGTAAAAAAATAAGATTAATTTTACTTTATTCTAGACCTGGTGCTGAAGTACTACAATTTGCTGCAATGTATTGTTCAGGGTCCCGTAAGCCTCTGTGCAATATACATCCGGAAGGGAAGAAAGTAACTAACCCCCCAAAATTTTGGCTGCGATTCTGGAATGCTTGTGATCGACCTTTTTCCGGTACAGCGTTTACCGTCAAGCAAATACGAAGAAGAAATACAAATATTGCTTACGTAATGCAAGGCTCAAGGCGTGGGCCACTCCAAATAGTAAGAAGGCTGGGAACAGAGTTGTCAATAGCAGCAAGTGCACTCTCTCAGCCCAGTCGGGATTAAACCTTATGAATCTTGCACAACATTATACTGACGTATTCTCCGGTGAATTCAGAAATTTTTTCTAATCTACTTAGGTTGGTCCTGCCAGTGTCAAATTGGTACACTCTATAACCGTAAGTGTCTGCCTTACTTTTGTAATACCTTTTGCGCTCCAGTAGTAAATCTCCTATCTTGATTCCAGCATTCATTGAGGAGAAAAGATTTACGGAGACTTAGAAACAATTACTTTAGATGCTGTAAAAATCTGACGTATTTAACCGGCTGTTTTAAGATAGAAAAATTGCATCAGGTTGTGTTGTCATTAATGCTTGCACGTGACTGGCCAGTGCGGCATCCAATATGATTAAGAATATTAATAATGTTGTTTCTATTACTAATCACCTAGCTTGCTTTTCCATCGTCAGGTTGGTAAAATTGATTTTTTTTTTTTCGTAACGATTATTGATATTGTTGTTTATTGTTTAGTTGATTATTGATATGGATGACTATTGTTTCGTAAAAATATTTCATATTTTGTAATGATTTTTTTTGTTTATTTTACACTACTCTGCAGTTTCATTTCTAGTGTTCATTTCTTGTGTTATACATAAATAAATAAGAATATAATGCATTGCTTTGATTGTATTGCAAGGTAAAAATAAAATGTTCTTTCACATGGTCAATTTTTATTCAAGTCAAAAGAGTGGTAACTCTTTTGCGATAAAAAGATTCAACAAGAGAATTGATAGCCAAAGGATCCTTCACAGCATAATATTTTTCATAATAAATAATAGGTTATTGCTATAGATGATGCCCATTTTTCTCAATAAGTTATTTAGTTAAAAAAACACGATGTATTTACCAAAGGTAAGACGAATCGTCTGAATCCAAAGACTGTAGAAAATTGACATAATTTTGACACAAACAGATAAATAGATCCAAATACAATAAAAGTCAAGGACACGCTGTATTCTTTTTAACTCTCCAAATCAACAACAAAATAGTATATAGCGGGCAGATTATCGGGGTGGCCTCGGGTTTTTCTTTTTTAAAGCTAACCTATATCCACTGACTAAATTTCCGGTATAAGTCAAGAAAAGTGTCCAACAAATTCATTTTCACCTTAGCAATGTTGCAACATTAGGACTCATGAGTTTTATAAATAAAAAGGTAATACAATTCAACACGAAACAACTGATTGGAGAAAAAAAGCACCTACAACGAAAATAGTAATGTGAAAAAAATGCGACATATGGCGCATTAGCATGGCTCTTAATGCCCCAAACAGTACACTAAGCACAGGTAGCGTCAAGATTTTGCTCCAAACTCTTTTTTCTTCTTTGTCTTCTTTTTCGGGTCAATGTGATTTACCAAATTATCTTCGAAACCAACAGACAGAACTCGCATTATTTGTATGCAAGGACCAGCTTCAGTTTCAAGCCTTATTAGTCATAACAAGTCTCACCAGTTTCAAGTCAGTCAGAATCAGGAAATGAGCTTTTTAGCAGCTTGTTTATAAGCATTAGCGAAATATAAGAACAGAAATACAAGTAAAATAGGCTTTACCTAACAATAAGTTTCCCACGGGATGTGTGATGGTCAAATTTGGTTCGGACAGCAGACCTTGATATACATTCCTCGAATTGTTTCTCAAAATTTTCAAATTCGTGTAATCGTCCAAAAAATCCTTCCGTCATTGCAATGCCCGCTTTGGGGAAAGAAAATGAGACAATTAAGCGACTTGTATACATCCATGATCACAAACATTTAAACTCTAGAAACTATGATTTTCTTAAGAATCATTACAGAACAGCTACAGTATATTTAACAGTATAATTTGTTTTTATTGTTGAGTTGTTTCATTCTTTTAATTGTTGAGTTGTTTCATTCTTTTAATATTTCCATTTTCCGAAGCTCACACTTGCCATCTTTTTAATAAGCACCGCATTACATTTATCTGGTTTTTTATCATTGACAATAAAGGTTTTGAAGTCGAATGCCTGCAACAAAAACACAACTGTTATTTAACTGGCAAGTTTCAAAAAGAAATCGATCTAATTAGAGGAATAAGAAAATTCCGCCGGTAAAAAAAAAAAAAATGGCGGAATTTTTAATTTTACGAGGATAAGTCTACAGATTTGTTGAAAACGAATAGATAGTTGCCACTGTCCACTACTGAAATATTAACATAAATTTTTGGTCACTGAATACAACAAGAAGATTAAAATCTGACAAAAATGTAAAATTCAGTTCAAATGTTTATAATTTTATACTTCGACAATAATTCGATTAAATTATCGCGGTAAACCAATTATACAATCATGTTTCCTTTAATCCCATTGATTGTATATATTTTTAACAGCCACTTTTTGACAGATCAAAGACCTTACATTACTTAACCCCAAATGATATTAGAATCTAGATTTATTTTGCTCAAGCAACATAAAATACTACAGCAGCCTTTGGTCGATTTTACTGACATAAGTGTTGAGGGAGTAACACTTTGGTTTATTTCTTCGCAATCACTTAAACGATAGTTTTCAACCCCTCAAACTTATAAGTGTTATGCCCCAAGAAGAATTTTACTTCAAAAAAAGGGAAAAAAAAGAAAAAAGACCCAACCCTGGACAAAAAGTCTCAAATCCATTGTTCATAAAACCAACTTTATTCTTTATTGCCTGGCACACGGTAAATATTGTTACTTCTAAAACAAACCATGCTATACATAGTAATACTAAATTACTTTGCCCCGAAACACAAGAAATAACCCTATCTATATTGTTAACTCTATAAAATGCAGAATTCACAAGCCGATAAAGCCGTTACTACAATAAAAATATATTGTCGAGCTCACTTGGCCTCAGGTTTAGTTGGTAAGGGATAAATGCAAATTCCTTTTGAAGTACTAATTGATATTAGAAACTTTGATTCCATTACTCTTTCAGAAAAAAAAACTTATATTCTATTACTATGTAAATTTATGCTTACAATGTATGGGCACTTTTTTCTGCTCATTCAATCTGGCTTGTAGCACTTCTTTTGCAGACACAAAAAAAACTCGATTCTCTGCTTCTTCTTTTGATGAAATGACTTTGAGTTCATTCACCAAAAAATCAACACTTCGTTGCAAGTGCTGCTTTTTAACCTTGAGAAAAGAAAGGAAGACAATATTACCAAACACTAGCAGTTTCAGGTGATGCTTACTACTGAACTTGTTTATTTTATGTATGTGTATATACATAGTAGAGAGAGAAGAATGAAGAGAAAGAGAGAATAGCACTGTAGCCAAGAATCTAAACATACAACATCTATATATAATTAATGCAAGCCCTCGTGGATAAAACATAAAATTACAAAGTTAAAAGAGAATGCAACATAATTTTAACGACCGAGCTAATAAGCACGCCAGAATTGTTTCGTAAAGATCGATGGAAAATACACGAGATTTCCGAATAATCTTCTTCTTCTGTTTAAACTTATGGGCTTTTCACTCAAGACTACTAAGTCCTCTT
>JAQQPU010005234.1:25838-46288 GCA_029168905.1 Artemia sp. Kazakhstan ARC1039 | reverse complement strand
TTTCAACCCCAAGAAGATAAAAATATGACGATTAGCTTATTCTTACTTTAAACCAGTGGTTCCCAACCAATTTTAGGCCATATCCCAGCTAGCTATTTCTAAAATCTTAATGCATAATATTATTGCAACACTGTCATACAGGGACGTACGCAGTGAGGGGCGCCGAGACCCCCCGAAATCTCGCTATTTGTTTTTTTTGCAATGGCAAGAATAGAGAGATTCCCTTCCCCACAAATCTCAGATCAGGTGTCAACCCCAAGAAGATAAAAATATGACGATTAGCTTATTCTTACTTTAAACCAGTGGTTCCCAACCAATTTTGGGCCATACCCCACCTAGCTATTTCTAAAATCTTAATGCAAAATGTTATTGCAACACTGTCATTCAGGGACGTACGCAGTGAGGGGCGCCAAGACCCCCCGAAATCTCGCTATTTGTTTTTTATTTTCCCATAATTTTCTGATTTTTCTCACAGAATAATGGGTTTGAAAGGCTTGCCCCCCCCCAACCCCGAAACAAATTCATGCGTACGTGCCTGCTGTCGTGCATCTTTTTTGCTCTTTAAATGCATGTGTATGTTACGTCATTCATATGATTTTTTTTTCAAAAATTAAGGCTTAAAGTATAGTCAGCAAAAGGGTGCACGTCCTGCCCATGACTCACCAAAATATTGCCCCACCTTACTGGTGGGTTCTTTGTCCCACGCTGGATATCACGTTGGCTTTAGACCAAGACTGGCTGAGCTCTGACAACTCTTTCTGGTGAATTGACCGATAACAAGAATTTATAGATTGCCGCGTGAAATTTTTCGTGGAACGCTTCATATTTTCCAGTTAGTTAGAATAGCCTATGGCAGAACCTAATGTTATATTGGGGTTAGAGGAGGCGGTCAAAAAGTTTAAGCCAAACGAAAAAAATTACAGATAAAACATTTTTTGCAATTGCAGAAAGCAAAAATACTTAGTACAAAAGACTATGAAAAAAGAACATGAAAAAAGACTATTTTGTATTTGAAATCACCTTTTTTATTGTAAATAAGATGCGTTAAGGTGACACTCTTTGACTTTCTTGGGCAGAAGATACAGTTGTCGTAATTATTCAAGAAAACTCCAAGGATTTTGAGAGGAAGGGGTCTAAATATTAGGATTCGATTTTGCTAGATTTTAAGTATTATTAAAAGGAAACTATTTGATAATTATTTAAAGAAAGAACCAATTATTGTAGTCGACACTTGACTATTAAAACCACTGAAGCCTTTTGTAATGACAGAAAAGAAAAACTACACTTGGCCCCATGACAAAAAAAGACACTTTCATTGACAGAAAACAGCAATGACAATAAGCCCTATGAAAAAAAAAGACAGTTTTAAGGACAGAAAAAAGAAATGACAGTTTTGTAAGAGACATTTTGGTAATAACCAAAAAACAATGAGACAAAAAGTAAAGGTAAAGTCATTTGTGGGAAAATGGGGTAGAACCAAAATAACTAACCGAACCAACAATGTAAATTATTCAAGAGAATACAGTACAGGCTTTCGAGGTTACCAAGCTGTGCAATTAGTCACAACTTTTTATAGTTCCAAGCCAGCTGGCTTTTTTAGAAGTTTCGCTCATTTTTTTACCCTAAAAAACAGCAACCAAAAAACCAATAAAACAAAAGAAAAAATAGTTATCTTTCTTAGAAAAATTCAACTTCATGTTTTTTTTAGGAATATAAGAGCTTGAAGCCAGATGGCTTTTTTAGAAGTTTCGCTCAGATTTTGACCCTAAAAAACAACAACCAAAAAAACAACATAAACAAAAGAAAAAATAGTTATCTTTCTCAGAAAAATTCAACTTCCTGTTTTTTTCTTTGGAATATAAGAGCTTGAAGCCAGCTGGCTTTTTTAGAAGTTTCGCTCAAATTTTAGCCCTAAAAAACAACAACCAAAAAACTAACAAAAACAAAAGGGAAATAGTTATCTTTCTCAGAAAAATTTAACTTCCTGTTTTTTTCTTTGGAATATAAGAGCTTGAATCCAGCTGGCTTTTTCTTAGAAGTTTCGCTTAATAGTTTTATGACCCTACAAAACAACAACCAATAAACAAACAAAAACAAAAGAAAAATAGTTATCTTTCTCAGAAAAATTCAACTTTATGTTTTTTTTTAATATAAGAGCTTGAAGCCTCCCTTAAAAAGATCCCGGAGATACTAAACTTGATGGTGTATTGTCCATCAAGATTTCATTTCTTTTCAGGGGGTTATCCCCTCTTTAGTATTCTATACGAATTATTTTATGCTAATAACTTATGATATTCTTATCTGAAACCAAGTACGGCGCTAAGTTGGCAGAAGGATAGTAATTAGAACTGGTCTGAAGCGCTACAATGGAACTTCTCAGAAACAGAAATTCTCTCATATCTGATTGATAAGGAACACCAGAATTGATTTTGAGATAAGTAGTTTACTGCTATCTTACCTCCTAATTAAGCCTTCAGTCTCACATCTAAGCCAGTAGGCCTAACCCAAAACATATTAGGTTCAGGGAGGTTAAATCGGGGTGGAATGACTTTTGGTAGCTCAGATAGTCGTTTTGCTACGTGAATGGAACCTTCAAGGGTGGATCCGTGGCTCAAATTAGGAATTGGAAAATATTTCCAGTTTTCTTTCTCCGTCGTTTTCCCCTTTAACACAACAACTTTTGAAATGCTTTGAGAGTTGTTATGCTAGAAGAAGGTGTCATTTTATGAATGGGTTTACAGCCATTTATAGGTATGAAAAGGTGTTTTAGTCTCTTGCTTCCAAACCTTTCTTACTCCTAAGGCTTGAACGATAATACAAAAATACGTCCAAACTCAGAAAAAAATAAATAGATAAGCAAATTTACAAAAAAAAAAAATTATTTAGCATTTCAACACAAATCCAGGGAACCACCTCACCAAGATCCAAGCGTTCAATACGGGAGGGAGACTAGATCAAACTACTTAGAGGCAATGCTGCCCAAGTAAAGAGCCATATTCCTACAGTGTATAATAGCTTTTTTCCTGGTCACCTCGTATTGAATGGGTGATCATACAATCAAACAGTTCGTAGTAACGTGGTAATGTGGTAACGAATCAAACAGTTCGTAGTAACAAACTGTAAGTAAGGAGCGACCCGGCTCAATAGTAATCGAAACTCTACAAAGCAGGATTTTGATACCAACAGATATAGCAAAAGAATTAGATTTTAATGCTGATTTCAAATATATAAGTTTCATCAAGTTTAGTACTACCCCTCAAAAGTTACGTGCCCAAGAAAATTTGCCTGATTTTTGAAAAAAGGGGGAAGCACTCCCTAAAATTTATAGAGCCTCAATGAAAATCACACCATCAGATTCAGCATATCAGAGAACCCTACTATAGAGGTTTCAAGCTCCTATCTGCAAAAATGTGGAATTTTGTATTTTTTTTCCAGAAGAAAGATCACGGATGCACGTTTATTTGTTTTTTTTGTTTTATTTATCAGGGGTGATTGTATCGACCCAGTGACCCTAGAATATCGTCGGAGGGCTCATTCTAATGGAAATTAAAAGTTCTAGTGCCATTTTTAAGTGACCAAAAAAATGGAAAGCAACTAGGTCCCCTTCCACACTCATCTTTTTCCCAAAGTCACCTGCTCAAAATTTTGAGATAGCCATTTTGTTCAGCATGGTCGAAAATATAATAACTATGTCTTTTAGAATGACTTAATCCCCCAAAGTCCCCGGGGGGAGGGTTGAAAGTTATGAACTTTACCCAATGTTTACATATAGCATTGGTTATTGGGAAGTATACAGACGTTATCGGGGGGGATTTTTTCAGGTAGTGGGGGGGGGGAGGGTGGGTCGGGGGCCATGTGGGAGGATCTTTCCATGGAGGAAGTTTTCATGGGGAAGGGATATTGCTATGAAGGGGGCGCTGGATTTTCTAGTATTATTTAAAAAAACGATCTAAAATTGAATAAAAACAACAAAAAGTTTTTCAGCTGAAAGTAAGGAGCAACATCAAAACTTAAAACGAACAGAAATTATTACATATATGGTTAAGATCGCCCCCTAGTCAATACCTCGCTATTTAAGCCAAAGATTTTTTAGTACTTTAATAAGAGCTATTTATTCTAATTAACGGCCTTTGTGATTAAGGGGGTTATTTTTAAACAATAGGAACAAAATTCGAACTTAGCGTAAAGAGCTAGGTTTTGACTAGGGAGCGAACCCTCTAAAATACGTATTAAAATATATAGAACTTCTTTGCGTAAGTTAATTTGTAAGTTACGTATATTTATTACTAATTAGCCTACTATTTCTATTCGTAAATAAAATTAAACAACTTTCGGGAAAGCCATTTAACCAGAATAAAAGTAAATTCATATGCAAATTTTGTCTTAATTATTCATGTATGGTGAGCCATAATCAAAACCTGTATTAATTCAAAAACGTTCAAAAATAAAATAAAAAAAAACAAGTTTTCTTTAACTGAAAGTAAGTAGCGACATTAAAACTTAAAACGAACCGAAATTATTCCGTATTTGAAAGGGGCTGTCCGCTCGACAACGCCTCGGTCTTTACTTTAAAGTTTTTTATTGTTTTAAAAAATACGTTCAAAAATACGTTGCACATTTTGTCTTAATTATTCAGGTACGGTGAGCCAAAATCAAAACCTGTATTAATTCAAAAACGTTCAAAAATTAAATAAAAAAAACAAGTTTTTTTTAACTGAAAGTAAGGAGCGACATTAAAATTTAAAACGAACAGAAATTATTCCGTATATGGAATGGGGCTGTCCCCTCCTCAACACCTCGCTCTTTACGTAAAAGTTTGACTCTTTCTTACAACTCTATTTTTTTAAAACAATAAAAAACTTTAGCGTAAAAAGCGTGGCGTTGAGGAGGGGACAGCCCCTTTCATATACTGAATAATTTCTGTTGGGTTTTAAGTTTTAATGTCACTCCTTACTTTCAATTAAAAAAAACTTTTTTTTATTTTCTTCAAAGAGAGCTCATTCAACTGTACATTGAAAGTTCTAATGGCTTTTTAAAAGGAATTGGAGGGAAAACAGCCCCCTAACGTATTGTTTTTCTACCAAGCATCCCTGGTAATACACAAAGCATGTGCTACAATTTTTGAAATTGCCGTTTTGTTCGAAGTAGTTGAACAAATTGATAATTATGACTCTAGGGATGACATGACGCCCAGAGACTCACAGGCAAGGGCCTTAAGTGATGCAAATTGCCAACTGATTGCACATGAGCACCCGGCTCAATGGTAACCGAAACTGTAGAAAACGGAATTTTGATACCAAGAGATACATCAAAAGAATCAGATTTTAATGCTAATTTCAAATATATAAGTTTCATCAAGTTTAGTCCTACCTGTCAAAAGTTACGCACCTGAGAAAATTTGGCTGATTTTCGAAAAAAGGAAGAAAGACCCCCTAAAAGCTATAGAACCTTAATGAAAATCACACCATCATATTCAGCGTATCAGAGAACCCTATTGCGGAGGTTTCAAGCTCCTATCTACAAAAATGTGGAATTTTGCATTTTTTGCCAGAAAAAAGATAACGGATGCGTGTTTATTTGTTGTTTTTTTTTTGTTTGTTTTTTTTCCATGGGTGATCGTATCAACCCAGTGGTCGTAGAATATCGTAGGAGGGCTCATTCGAACGTAAATTGAAGTTCTAGTGCCCTTTTTAAGTGACCAAAAAAATGGAGGGCAACTAGGCCCCCTCCCACGCTCATTTTTTTCTCAAAGTCACCCGATCAAAATTTTGAGATAGCCATTTTGTTCAGCAGGGTCGAAAATATGATAACTATGTCTTTTATGATGACTTAATCCCCCAAAGTCGCGGGGGGGAGGGCTGAAAGTTATGAACTTTACCCAATATTAACATATAGTATTGGTTATTAAGAAATATACAGACGTTTTCAGGGGGATTTTTTGGTAGTGGGGGGGAGTGGGTCGGTGGTTATGTGGGAGGATCTTTCCATGAAGGAAGTTTTCAGGGGAGAAGGGACATTGCTATGAAGAGGGCACTGGATTTCCCAGCATTATTTAAAAAAAGATCAGAAATTATAAATATAAAAAAAACAAGTTTTTCAACTGAAAGTAAGGAGCAACGTCAAAACTTAAAACGACAGAAAACATTACGTATATGATTGGGTTCACCTGCTAGTCAATACCTCGCTCTTTAAGCCAATGATTATTTAGTACTTTCATAAGAGCTATTTATTCTAATTAACGGCGTTTGTGATTAAGCGGTCATTTTTAAAGAATTAGAACAAAATTCGAACTTTAGCTTAAAGAGCAAAGTATTGACTAGGGGGTGAACCCTCTAATATACGTATTAAAAATATATGAATATAGAAGTTCGTTATGTAAGTTAATAAGCTGCATTAATTCAAAAACGTTCAAAAATTAAATAAAAAAAAAGAAGTTTTTTTTAACTAAAAGTAAGAAACAACGTTAAAACTTAAAACGAATAGAAATTATTCCATATATGAAAGTGGCTGTCCCCTTCTCAACGCCTCGCTCTTTACGCTAAAGTTTAACTCTGTCTCACAACTTTATTTTTTATAACAATAAAAGACTTTAGCGTAAAGAGCGAGGTGTTGAGGAGGGGACAGCCCCTTTAATATACGGAATAATTTCTGTTCGTTTTAAGTTTTAACGTCGTTCCTTACTTTCAGTTAAAAAACTTGTTTTTTTTTATTTAGTTCTCGAAAAAGGAAGGCTGTTCTGATGTTTCCGTGTGCAACTGTATCAAACATTCAGGGATCGTTCTCCAAGTAAAAAAAAAGATCAAGTATTTTGCTGTGTGCGTGAGTGGGGGTGAGGGGAACATAAATGGGTCAAACAACTTTTCGTTCTAAATCAGTTTGAAGCTTACATCAAACTGATTGTAAGAAGAGTGGAGCCTAAAAAGGGCCACATTTTTTTCAGTTGGTTCATAACTTAATCCTGAAGTCTTTGGGCTAAAAAGACCCCAATACAAAAGAAAAAAAATACTACGATATTAGGGGAGAGCTGGGAGAAAAGAAGGCTCTAAATATTTTGGTCTCTATAATCTGTTTAGAATTTTGGCATTATGACACCATCTTCGACTGCAATCAATTCTCGTTGAAGTAACGATGTGTAGTGAGAGAAACCATGTGTACCAAGGTTATCAAAATACAGTATTTGCATTACATAGGTCAAAGTCTCAAGGATGAAGTAAAAATTTTCAGGGGGTAGGGGACCAAATAGACCTTTAAATTTGGCTTGGTGAAAGGGTAGAGGTAAGCTGGAAAAAATGTATCCAGATTATCAAAATGGTATATCTGCAAACTCCTGGGAATGACATGTGGAGATCAAGCTAAGCCTTTTGGAGTGTTAGGGAGGAGTCAAGCGGACTTTCATTTCTTGCGTTTAGAGGGATGGAATAAAGGGGCCAACAAATGTGCCTAAAAATCAGCCTAAAAATTTCGGTAATTTGGGTTGAAGTAGTGAGTTAAATGAAAATAGGATATCAAAGCCTAGTCTAGGCTATCAAAGCCTAGCCTAGGCTATTTTGATAGCCTAGGCTATCAAAACAGCAATGTAAACAATGACTCCACAATGCTATGCTGTACTTTTCTTTGAATCTAAATTCTGTTCAATATAATTCTAGTTGTTTTTAGTTTTAACTCTACCTGGCTAAGGTTGAGCTAAGAGTGGGAGGGGGAGGGTATAGATCTTTTATTTCTGAGTATAGAATTCCAAGTGTATTGTACATGCTTTAGTATATATACTTTCATTGGCAGTGCGCTAGCGCTGCATAAGTAAAGAACGATGTGGGCACAATGTGTTTTTTTTTGTTTTTTTTTTCTCCATACCAGGGCACTTCGTATCGAAGGAGTTGTCGTAGAAACTTTGAAAAGGGCTCATTCGATTGGAAATTGGAGTGGCTAGTGCCCTTTTTAATAGTCGAAAGTTATTCGAGGGCAACAAGCTCCCCCCCCCCCACGCCCATCATTCCCCCAAACACATCCAATCAAAATTTTGAGATAGTCATTTTGTTCAGCGTAGTTAATTTTCAGATAGAAAATATGTTTTTGAGGAGGACACTCTCCCAAAACCCTCAGGGCAAGGGTTTTAAGGTATGCCCTTGGGGCATATAAGGTTTTTATAGAAGGCGTTGTCGTAGAAACTTCAAAAAAGTCTCATTCGATTGGAAATTCAAAGGGCTAGTGCCTTTTTTAATAGTCGAAAGTGATTGGAGGGAAACTAGCCACCCCCCCCCCACGCCAATCATTTCCCCAAACACATCCAATCAAAATTTTGAGATAGCCATTTTATTCAGTGTAGTGGATTTCCAGATAGAAAATATGTTTTTGAGGACGACACTCCCCCACAGTCCTCAGGGCAAGGATTTTAAGTTATGCTCTGGGGGCATATAAGGTTTTTAAAGAAGGCGTTGTCGTAGAAATTAAAAGAAAACTCATTCGATTGGAAATTCAAAGGGCCAGTGCCCTTTTTAATAGTCGAAAGTGTTTGGAGGGCAACTAGCCCCACCCCATGCCCATCATTCCCCCAAACACATCCAATAAAAATTTTGAGATATCCATTTTGTTCAGCATAGTTGATTTCCAGATAGAGAATATATTTTTGAGGAGGACACTCCCCCACAACCCTCAGGGAAAGGATTATAAGTTATGCCCTGGAGGCATATAAAGTTTCATTGAAATCTTTGTCGTAGAAACTTGAAAAAGGGCTCACTCGATTTGAAATTCAAAGGGCTATTTCCCTTTTTAATAGTCGAAAGTAATTTGAGGGCAACTAACCCCCCTCTCAGGCCCACCTTTCCCCCAAACACATCCAATCAAAATTTTTAGATAGCCATTTTATTCAACGTAGTTGAAAGTTTTGGGAATTAGGTCTTTAAGGATGGCAACCCCTCCCCCTCTAAGTTATGTCCTGGGGGCATATAAAGTTTTTATTGAAAACATTGTCGTAGAAACTTCAAAAGGGCTCATTCAGTTGGAAATTGAAAGGGTTAGTGCCTTTTTTAATAGTTGAAACTGATTGGATAGCGACTCAGTGCAAGAGCCCTCAGAGCCCTCAGTGCAAGGGTTGTAAGTTATTCCCTGGGGGCATATAAGGTTTATATAGAAAGTTGTTGTATAAATCATAGGCAGCACGATCGCGCTGCCTACGTAAAGAACGGGGACACTCGAGAACGAGACAAGAAACGGGGACTAAGTAAAGAGGAGGACACTCCCCCACAACCCTTAGGGCAAGGGTTTTAAGTTATGCCCTTGGGGCATATAAGAACGATGTTGACACAATGTATCATTTATTAATTTTTTCTTTAGAGCAGGGCACTTCGTATCGAAGAAGTTGTCATAGAAACTCCGAAAAGCGCTCATTCAATTGGAAATTGGAGTGGCTTGTGCCCTTTTTAATAGTCGAAAGTGATTGGAAGTTGACTAACACCACTTCCACGCCCACCATTTCCCGAAACACATCCAATCAAAATTTTGAGATAGCCATTTTGTTCAACATAGTTGATTTCCAGATAGAAATTATGTTTTTGAGGACAGTCCCCCACAACCCTTAAGGCAACGGTTGTAAGTTATGCCCTGGGGGCATATAATGTATTTTTTTATAGAAGACGTTGTCGTTTTTGCGTTGTCGTAGAAACTTTAAAAAAGGCTCATGCGATTGGAAATTCAAGGAGCTAGTGCCCTTTTTAATAGTCGAAAGTGATTAGAGGGCAACTAACCCGCCTCTCACGCCCACTTTTTCCCCAAACACATCTAATCAAAACTTTGAGAAAGCCATTTTATTCAACGTAGTTTTAAGTTCTGGAAATTAGGTCTTTGAGAATGACAACCGCCCACAGTCCTCAGGGCAAGGCTTGCAAATTATGCCCAGGGGGCATATAAGTTTTTATATAGCACGTTGTCATAGAAACTTCAAAAACGGTTCATTCGATTGGAAATTGAAATGGCTAGTGCCCTTTTTAACAGTCGAAAGTGATTCGAAAGCAGCTAACACCCCTTCCACGCCCACCATTTCCCCAAACACATCCAATAAAGATTTTGAGATACCCATTTTGTTCGACGCAGTTCAAGGTTCAGGAAATTATACCTTTGAGTAGGAAACTCCCCCCATAGTTCTTAGGGCAAGGGTTATAATTTATTCCCTGGGGAAATATAAGGTTTTCATTGAAATTTTGTTGTAGAAACTTGAAAAAGGGCTCATTTGATTGGAAATTCAAAGGGCTTGTGCCCTTTTTAAACCTTAACTGGCCGGGTGGGGTCTAATAGATACAAGCTCACAGTGTTTTGTCGATATCGTACCACCAGGTATAGCTAGGAGGCTGATATCACGTGTATTCTTCGGACCAGTTGAGATCTGAACCGAGGTGAAAGTACATCTTGACATCCCTTACAGGTTCGTAGATACAGGGCTCTTGGGTCTGACAGACCCTACCCTGTAGTTTGTGTAATCTTTTTTTGGCTTAGTACATAAACTAAGTTTAATTTTTATAAGATTTTTAGAGAACAATTACTTTCATTTTATGCTATTTAAAATAATACCAGGCTAGACCCTTTAGGAATTGAATGTATAGGCATTTTTTAAAAGGCCAGGTGGTTTTTTCTTTCAGAAATGAAGAATATTGTAATTGGCTCTTGAAAACCAACAAATTAAAGCATACTTTTGAATGAGCAAGTACTGGACAATAAACCTTCGTTATTTACTTATAACGTAAACTGGGTTTGACTTTAGATGATGCAACGTCCTTTCTTGGTCTGTATGACTATTTTTATTTCACCTTAACATCTTTTTCACTGGTTTTGTGCCAAAATTCAGTAATTTCACAATTTGGGTAAAGTAGAGAAACCAAGAGATTTTATAGTAGAATAACAAAGAAATGATGACAGTTTGATTGATAAAGGATAACAAGTAAAACTAATGGAAATGAAATTAATCTATTTGTAAGCCTGGAACAAAATATAACAAAAAGGGAAATAAAAGCAGAGAGAAAAAAAAGACCTAATTTACAATAAGTTCCCTGTAAAAGTTTACCCAAATTGTGTTTATCTTAAAATAATAAAATTGGTCTTGGTAATTTACAAAAAAAAAAACATAGGTAAAAACAACAAAGACAACAAAGAATTATTTGACACAACAAAAAGTTATTTGGTTTAACAGTCTCTACTGTAATGCTATTATTTTTTTTTTGTTTAACTGGGATCTCTTCCTAATACTTTTGGAGTCATAATGCGTCAGATGTAAATATTTATACTCAGTCGACTTCAAAGAAATGCAAGCCCTTTTAGGCCTTCTGTATCTCTTTGGAATATTCAAGTCAGGCAGTGAGGATTGCGAAAGTATCTTTGCAGCTGATGGAAGTGTGCTGGACATTTCCTCACTACAATGAGCCTGAAGCAATTCGAGTATTTGGAAAGCTGTCTTCGGTTCAATAATAGACACACACGCCACGAAAGAAGTGGACCTCTAGCTCTTATCAAGGAGGTGTTTGACCTCTTTGTCACCAGGCGAGTACGAAATGCTAGCTGCGTTAAAGGACAGTGCAAATTTAAGATGTACAATCCCTCAAAACCAAACAAAGTATGGAATGAAAAATCAATGCCTAGCAGTCTCGAAGACATTCTTTCTATCTATTGCCACATTTGCCACATTCTATCTGTTTGCTGGCTCATATTTGTAGAGCTTATAGAAATGTTCAAACCCTTGGGAATTACCTATGTAGGCACAGCGAAAAAGAACAAAATAGAAATCCCACCCATTTCCTTACTAGTCACACATGGGAACCTAACTCATCCATCTTCAGGATTAGAGACCATCTGACCCTGGTGTCGTTTGTTCCAAAGAAAAAAAAAGCAGTAATTCTTGCTTCATCGATACACTTTTCACCAGATATTGATCACGAGAATAGTAAACTAGAGATAACCGTGACGTACAACTGAACAAAAAGTGGAGTAAACTCTCTAGACCAAAGGTGATCAAATTACATGACCAGCTGCCGGACGAGAAGATGGTCCATGGTGGTGTGGCATGCCATCATGAACATACCTAGCTGGAGTCAATACCAACGTCATTATGAGCTACTCAAGATTCCAAGGAAATGGCTTGACCCAAAGAAAATGCTGATAGAGCTAGGACGATGCCTCGTCAACCCACAACTTAGGATCAGAGAAACCCTTCAAACTATCCCATGAGAACTGGGTTTTTTGATCAAAAAATTATAAGATTTTCAGCTGATAATGTCCCCCAGGTGTCTCCTTCAGGTTCCAAAGACCGAAAAGGTTGTTGCATCATTTGCCCCCAAAAAGAGGACAAAAAATCAAAGTATACATGCAGTGCATGCCAAAAAAGGGGTTATATGGAACATGCCAAGTTCCTATGCCTCAAATGCGACAAGTGGGATGATTTTTGTATTTTAGTGTTTCTAACTGATAAATCTGAGTGTTTAGTAAGCGAAATGGCAATACATTTAAAAAGATATTGTTTTTTTCGAATTTTTAAAAACTGGGGTCCAGCAGACCCCACCCTGCAGTTCCTGTAACTTTTTTTCACCCTGCCAGTTAACGGTTAATAGCCGAAAGTGATTTGAAGGCAAATAATCCCCCTTTCACGCCCATCTTTTCTCCAAACACATCCAATAAATATTTTAGATAGCCATTTTGTTCACCTTGTTGAAAGTTTTGGAAATTAGGTATTTAAGGATGATAACCTCCCCCCCCCCACAGCCCTCAGGGCAAGGGTTGTAAGTTATGCCCTGGGAGCGTATAAGGTTTTTATTGAAAGCGTAGAAACTTCAAAAGGGCTCATTCAATTGGAAATTGAAAGGGATAGTGCCTTTTTTAATAGTTGAAAGTGATTGGAGGACTACTAACGCCCCTCTCACGCCCACCATTTTCCCAAACACATGCAATCAAAATTTTGAGATATCCACTTTGTTCAACGTAGTTGACAGTTCTTGAAATTAGGTCTTTTAGGATGATAACCCCCTCAGAGCCCTCAGTGCAAGGGCTGTAAGTTATGCCCTGGGGGCATATAAAGTTCATACATAAAGTTGTTATAGAAATTTCAAAAAGGGCTCATTTAATTGGAAATTGAAATTGCCCTTTTTAATAGTCAAAAGTGAGCGGAGAGTAATCAACCCCCCTCTTACGCCTACCATTTCCATTTTGTTCAACGTAGTTGAAAGTTCTGGAAGTTATGTATTTAAGGATGACAAACCCCCCAGATACCCAATATAAGGTTTTTATAGATAGAGCTGTCGTAAAACCTTAAAACGAGCTAATTCAATTCCAAATTGCGAGGGCTAGTGCCCTTTGTAATAGTCGAAAGTGATTGGAGGGTAACTAACCCCCCACTCACGCCCACCAATACTCCAAACACATCCAATTAAAATTTTCAGATAACCATTTTGTTCAACGTAGTAGAAAGTTATGGAAATTAGGTCCTTGAGAATGACACCCCCCAGCAATCAGGGAAAGGGTTGTAAGTTATGCCCTGGGGGCATTTAAGTTTTGTCGTAGAAACTTTAAAAGGGCTCATTTGATGGGAAATTGAAAGGGCTAGGGCCATTTTCAATTATTGAAAGTCATTGGAGAGCGACTACCGCCCCTCTCACCCCCACAATTCCCCCAAACACATCCAATTATTATTTTGAGATAGCCATGTTGTTTAACATAGTTGAAAGTTCTAGAAATTCGGTCTTAGAGGATGAAAACCACCCTAACCAACCTTAGGGCAAGGGTTGTAAGTTATACCCTGGGGGAATATAAGGTATTTATAGAAAGCGTTGTCGTTTCCAAAAGGGCTCATTTGGTTGAAAATAGAAAGGGCTGATGCCCTCTTTAATAGCCGAAAGTGATTTGAGGGGAACTAATCTGCCTTCAACTCCCACCCTCCCACGCCCACCCTCTCACGCAAACCCTCCCATTTCTGCTCTTAAAATTTAACAAATTCAAAATAGCGTAAGTGTATCCAAGCTATCATGGAAAGTAAACAGATTTTTTTTGCGAATGGTATCAAGTTTTCCATTTCAGGTCAACTAGAGGAGGTATTAAGCTAAATTAAACAGTACTATTTGTGTCCAGATTTTTAAAAAGGGTGTATGTTGTTAAAAATTGCTGAAAATTTTTCTCCAGCATACAAATAGCAGGCCAAAATATAAGGTCTTAAAAAACGAAAAGATTTAAAGTATTATTTTCTTTTTCCCTGAAAAGACTATGTCAATATAAAACGAGCAGAAATTAATTTAAAAACTTTTCCCACAAAATAAGTTTTTCAAAGAAAAGTAAAGCACACCATTAAACAAAAAATGAGCAAAAATAAAGTAAAATCATCTACCAAGCGTGAAACTACCACAAATCAGCATCGATAAATAAATGAAACCCAAAACGAACAGAAATTACAATAAATAACTGAGTCAAACTTAAAGCGAGCAGAAATTAACATAATTTAGGCGCAAGACCCCTATGCCTTCCCAAGGCCAGAACAAAATTTGAACTTTACTGAAAAATATAAATGTCTTTACTATATCTTTAATAAATCAAATAATATTAACATTTTGATTACTAAATTTCAGTATATGCATATTAAGCTGATGTTGGAACCCTTGGTCCCAGTTTTTTCAGATAAATGTCCCCCCCACATTCATTTCTTTTGGCCCCTTAATTATTTTCCTTCCCCGAGTAATAAATATTAATTTTCCTTTTATTTTTGTGACGCCATTTTGGGTCTTCTTAATGGCGTACGTGCTTAATAGACCACGAGGTAAGAAATTGCGCAGTTAGGGAGGTTGATCAGTAAATTAGTAAGTCCTAGGATTGGCTGGAAAGATTCATTTACCACCCTCGTAACCCCTGTCGCAGCACGCGGCTAGCGGGCTGGGAGAAAGAGTCCTTTTTAGATCAGTTCTTTTATACAACGTGTTGTGAATACAGTGAGGTTTTTTTTATGTACTCTTTTAACTTTTCAGCTTAGGTCGAAACTAAAGAGATAGTTAGAAAACCTTATCGGTAAACTTTGGCTTTAAATGTGGCCATAGACCATCCGATCATGTTAGTATACGGAACCGTTGGAGTAATCGCGGAAATCCCACTAATTTGGGGCCGACGAGGGATCTCCCCCTCCAGTAAGTGGCATAGCAACTCTTTGCGCCATTTTTGCCTTTAAAAGTGGTGACCTCCGCACGTTAAAAATCCATTAAGTGGTGGCAGCTAGAAAAGGACCTATCAACAGCACTGATAGCAAAAGAATTCCGCGCTTTCGAAGAGACGGGTTAATTTGGCCTAGAAAGTAGCCTATTGCAGTAACATATAAAAAGACAAAAATACGCAATTAGTTAATAGAATTATGAAGGTCTATAATTGGCTATAGCCTTGTTAGACAAATATAAAAAAGAATAACCTGAAATTAATGAGTTGAGTCTACAGTGGGGGAATCTCCGTATTTAAAAGTATTACAGGGTTTAAGAAAAGATAAGAAAACGTTGAAAGTTGGGTTGTTATTTGAGTGAATTGGCGGACTTAGATATAATCTTCAGTGACGAAGGTTATAATAGTATTGAGGACGGCGAATTAGGAGAATTTGTCAGTTTTTGCGCACATTGGACAAGGAAGGTGGGAGGCACCTGTCCTATTGAGTAATCTGCCCAGGAGGAGATTATATTTGGAATACGAGTATCCAGGAGGGATACGTGATTTGTTTTACAGGGTAGTTCCCCTGTTTGAGTTTAGTCCAGCTAATTCACTAGTGGAATATTCGCGCGGTTTTTCTGATTATTTTCTCGTCCAACCCCTGTTAATTCATTTTTCGGAGATATAATTCACTCGCGTAAAACTGCTTGTTGTGAAAGAAGTCGTTATTCCCTAATGAAGTCTAGACATTCCGGTTATTTAAAAAATGGTTGAATCTCATTACACGGAGCTGATAATTCACAATAGTAATTGCGTACCATAATTTTGGCGTGACAGTTTTTGAACTTACCAAGATCGACTAATTGAATAAGAGATAGTATAATCAGGGAGAAGTATACACGGTAAAATGAGAGGGTATGAAATAAACAAGGAAGAAATAATATGTGAAAAAACAAGACGAACTCATCCATCAGAGGCTGTGCCAAATGAAGGGGAGTTGCGGGAGAGAGATAGTACAAATATGGAACAAATGAATTCAGAAAAGGAATTAAGAAGAAATAATGACAAATGGAATTTTGAAATAATGTCGGACAGAGATAAGATGATCTCAAGACCGAGAAGGGCGAGTGAAGCCCATAGAAAAAGTAGGAAAATAGAAAGAAAGGCAAATATGGAGGCCTTTGAGAGAGAGCACCGAGAATATAAGAAAAAATGACAAGGAAAGTGCCCCTTTAGGTACAATAGACCCGGCAGAAACACATATAAGCGCCATTGAAAGGGTTTTGGCAGAAACATATCTGAGCCAGGCTCAGAAATCCCAATTTAATAAGTTATTCACGGAATTTGCAGACGTATTAACAGACCAAATCGGAAAAACTGAAAATGTTGTATATAAGATACTATTAAAGGACAAGAAACCAATAAAACAATACCCGTACCGAATACCGGAAGCAAAAAGAAAAGAAATGAAAAAAGAAATTGACCGAATGCTCAAGTTAGGGGTGATAGAACCATAAAATTCAGAATATGCAGCACCAGTCGTATTAGTCCCGAAGAAAGATGGCTCCATTAGATTTTGCGTAGACTACAGAGAACTGAATAATATTTCCGAATCAGACGCGTACCCAATACCAAGAATGGATGAAATTCTAGAGTCAGTTGGCTCCGCAAAATTTATATAAATTTTAGGCTTGAGAAGGGGATATTGGAGAGTAAAAATGGACCCAGATGATCCAACCAAAACTGCCTTTATTACTCCATTTGGGTTATACCAATTTAGATACATGCCATTCGGACTAAAAGGGGCACCAGCAACATTCCAAAGGCTAGTAGATTATATTTTAAATTCGTTACCCTATACAAGAGCCTACTTGGATGATATTATAGTATTTTCGAACTCGTTCAATGAACATCTAATCCATATGGAACAAATATTAACCAGGCTGAGGAGAGCAGGACGAACTTTGAATGTAGAAAAATGTAAATTAGTACAGTCACGGACAGAATAACTGGGACACGAAATAGGAAACGGTATAATCGCCCCATTAAGGGAGAAAACAAAAAAAATTAGAAACGCAGCAGTTCCGACCACAAAGAAAAAAGTTCGGTCATTTTTGGGGTTGGCAGGATATTATCAAAAATTCATACCAAATTTTGCAACGATTGCTACACCTTTGACGGAGTTAACAAGGAAGGGGGCCGTAGACCCCGTTAAGTGTTCAAAAATTGAACAAAAATCATTTGATACACTAAAAGATGCTCTTTGTGGCGAAAGGATACTGAGAAATCCAGATTTTTCCTTACCATTTGTGCTACAAACTGACAGTTCAGATTACGGATTAGGGGCAGTTTTATCCCAAAATTTTGAAGATGGGGAACATCCAATTACATTTATATCCAGAAAATTATCAAAAGCAGAATTAAATTATAGCACAATTGAAAAAGAATGCCTTGCGATAATTTATGCGGTCAAAAAACTGGACTATTATTTATATGGACGTAAATTTAAAATAATAACGGATCACAACCCATTGAAATGGCTGAATATAATGAAGCCAGATAACCGACGATTAGCACGGTGGGCCCTGTGCTTACAAGAATATGATTTCGAAATAAAATCAAGACCGGGGACAGATAACGGAAATGCTGACGGCATGTCCCGATTGTGAAAAAAGAATAATATAAGTTAAATTAGGCGGGCTGTGCCTACCTAATACCATGTATATATATGAAAAAGACAATAATTGTATTTTTTCTCCATTAAATAGGTGTCGATATTTTGGGGTAAACGTCTGCCGACGGAGAAGGAGGTCAAAGAAGCATTTATGGCACAGGACATAGGATGTCTCAAAAATTGGACGAAACCATGATACCAATGGTAGAAATGAAACAAAAGCAACCAGTAATAAGGCCAGACCGAGTAGTAATGGGGGGGACCCATTGTAGGGTACACAATATTTAAAGCCGACATTGTCGCGTGGAAAATTACACCTCCAGAGGGAAGGCTCGTGGAACTGGCGAAACATCTGCACCGGAGCGGAAATCATCTAGCGGTGAAGGATATGTTTCACCGCATAAAAGAATACGTACATGTTCCAAGCCTCAATCGAATTTTAAAGGAATCGGTGGAGGGGTGTGGCTGTTCGGCATGGAAGGAAGATTCCCTTCGAAAACGCCAGCTGCCGTCACATCACAAAGGGAAAAGAGGGGTAGGGACCCACGCCAGAGCAGAAACAAGCAGATCCCAAAACCCTCCACCGCATCCACAAGAAATAAAGACACGTCAGACTGGACGGGGGGCTGTGCCTGACCGTCCATCGTTATTAGGAATCGACCAACCAATATTCAGCTGTCAAATACCCCGAAGGCCGCAGGCTGAGCCTGCGCGCCCTTACGTCAACCCTCTTCTTCCCCCTCCAAATCGTAACACCCGTCCGCCCACCACACACATTCGCCCAAGCACCACTCCTTATTTACACTTCTCCCCAAATCGTCACTACCAACCGCATTCTACATCCATTCACACCCCAATAAAACCCCACCACAATCCCCGTGACTCTCACAATCCCAACTCATCACCAGCCTCATCTGGAGTGGCCTTACAAAGGCAACCTTCGAAAGGAACAACTATTAATGCAGCCGCACCAAAGATTCATTACCCCGCTATGGATATTCGGTATCCTGCTACTGCAACTACAAGCAGAGCAAAGATTATTTATCCCGCCACGGATATTCGATATCGGGCCGAAGAAATAAAACCTCTGCTACCTACGTCAACCCCCCTAATCCCCCCAGAAAAATTAACTGATAGGGCTCTCCTCGACATGTTCGTTGACCGTCAGGAGACTCCCAAGGGCGACATCCTACAATTATTTCCAACGGAGGAGGAAGAGAAGCTACTGAAAAACGAGGTAAACCTCATAGTACCCCACACTACTCGGCAATGCAGAAACCCCCGCACGGCAGGAGCTATAAGGAGGAAATAAACAGGAAGACCGGAGCAAGATGAAGAAAAATTTATTGTTTATTTTAATTTGATTTTATGTCTGAGTTTCCAGCCAATCCACCGGAGATACAGGCCATTTATCTTAGGAGGGAGGTGTTGGAACCCTTGGTCCCAGTTTTTTTAGATAAATTCCCCCCCCCCCCCACGTTCATTTCTTTTGGCCCCTTAATTATTTTCTTTCCCCGAGTAATAAATATTAATTTTCCTTTTATTTTTGTGACGCCATTTTGGGTCTTCTTAATTGCGTACGTGTTTAATAGACCACGAGGTAAGAAATTGCGCAGTTAGGGGGGTTGATCAGTAAATTAGTAAGTCCTAGAATTGGCTGGAAAGATTCATTTACCACCCTCGTAACCCCTGTCGCAGCACGCAGCTAGCGGGCTGGGAGAAAGATTCCTTTTCAGTTCAGTTCTTTTGTACAACGTGTTGTGAATACAGTAAGGTTTTTTTATGTACTCTTTTAACTTTTCAGCTTAGGTCGGAACTAAAGAGATAGTTAGAAAACCTTATCCGTAAACTTTGGCTTTAAATGTGGCCATAGACCATCCGATCACGTTAGTATACGGAACCGTTGGAGTAACCGCGGAAATCCCACTAATTTGGGGCCGACGAGGGATCTCCCCCTCCAGTAAGTGGCATAGCAACCCTTAGCGCCATTTTTGCCTTTAAAAGTGATGACCCCCGCACGTTAAACGTCCAATAAGTGGTGCCAGCGGTACTCACACATCCAATAGCTGACAATGCAAATTCATTTGTATTTTTTCAGTAAAGTGCAAATATTGTTCTGGCCTTTGGAAGGCATAGGGGTTTTGCGCCCAACTTATGTTAATTTCTGCTCGTTTTGAGTTTGACTCGGTTTATTACGATAAAATAAAAGTTAAAAATAGGGATAAAATCCTTTTTAATAGACAGTGTATAGAAATTCACAAAATACTAGACATTTCGGTCGCATATACAGTGACCGTCATCAGTAGTAAAACTGTTTTACAACTGTTTTTTTCCCAGTTTTGCTACTGAGGACGGTCACTGTATATGTGACCGAAATATCTGGTATTTTTGTGAATTTCTATACACTGTCTATTAAAAAGGATTTTATCTCTACTTTGAACTTTTATTTTATCGTCATGGAAAGGCAGTGAGGTCTCCGAAATTATCTACTCGAATAATTATTGTAATTTCTGTTCGTTTTGGGTTTCATTTATTTATCGATGCTGATTTGTGGTAGTTTCACGCTTGGTAGATTATTTCATTTTATTTTTGCTCATTTTTTGTTAAATGGAGTTCTTTACTTTTCTTTGAAAAA
>JAQQPU010005234.1:0-25438 GCA_029168905.1 Artemia sp. Kazakhstan ARC1039 | reverse complement strand
ATATGTATATATATATGTGTATATATGTATATATGTTGGACTTGTACGAAAATTATCTGAGTGATAGATCATACGAAAACAAAAAGAAAAGTGGAGAAAGCATTCAAATATGAACTAAAGAGGTGTGAAGTGGAGGCCATGGATAAAATTGCCGAGGATCAGGAAGATGCAGCTAGACGGCATAATAGTAAAATATTGTACTGGCACGTCAATAAATTGTGAGTGAGTAGTCAATCCGGACTTGGCCCTGTTAAAGATAGGAATGGGGCCACAATTAGCGATAAGGAAAGAATTAAAGAGAGATGGGCAGAACATTTTGAGAATTTGCTAAACCGAGATAGAGTTGCAGATAAAGATATAGAGGAAAATGAAAAAGTTTGTTATACCTTTGATGTGAGGGAAGATTTGTTTTGCGAGGAAGAATTAACGACAGTACTAAAAGGATTCAAAAATAATCAGGCTCCAGGGGCTGATAGGGTAATAAATGAGTTTCTTAAATATGGTGACTCTGAGGTTAGAAACAAGGTACTGAAGATTATGAATATGATTTTTGAGAAAGGGGTAAGTACCAAATGGTTTTAGGGAAACCTTAATTAAGCCACTTTATAAGAAAGGTGATAAAAGTGAGTGTGGTAATTATTGAGGCATTATTCTGGTCTCGGTAGATAGCAAAGTATTTAGTAATACGATACTTTTTAGACTGAGAGATGCCGTAGACAAAGTTTTAAGAGAAGAACAGTGCGGTTTTAGAAAAGGTAGAGGATGCGTCGACCAAATTTTCACTCTTAGGTTAATAATTGAGAAGTGCCTGAGTTGTCAAACATCTTTGGTCCTTAGTTTTATAGATTATGAACAAGGTTTCGATTCTGTTGATAGACGAGCTATAGCAAATATTTTATCACTATGCCAGATTTTATGCCAGACAAATACATTAAAGTGATTAGTGTTATATACGAGAATAACAAGGCTGCAGTTAAGGTAGGAAATGAGGTTAGTAGCTGGTTTTGTATTAAACCAGGAGTTAAGCAGGGCTGTGTTCTATCTCTATTTATATGGACTATTTTGATGGATTTTGTATTAAGAAGCACAAGAAAGGCAATGCGAGACCACGGAACCAAATGGGGAGGAAAAACTCTCCTGGACTTAGATTATGCTGATGATTTAATCAACCTAGAGGAAAGTGTGAGCAAAATGAATGAGCTTTTAGAGGCTTTGCGAGTTCAGGGTGCTAGAATAGGGTTGAAAATTATTGTTAAGAAGACTAAGTCACTAAAGCTAGGAATAAGTGAAGATGAAAATGTGACGTTGGATAATGAAAAGATTGATCAAGTGGGCAGCTTCACTTACCTTGGTAGTATTATAAGTAAAGAAGGTGGGAGCAGTGAAGATGTTAAAAGTACAATATCCAAGGCTCAGGGTGTTTTTTCACAATTAAAAAAAGTTTGGACGAATAGGAAGATAAGTCTGCAAGCCAAGATTAGAATATCAGAAACTAAAGTGACGACAGTAGTCAAATATGACTCTGAAGCATGGGCGCTCCGAAAAGCGGAAGAAGATTTGTTAGATTTTTTCCGGAGAAATTGCTTAAGGTTGTTCTGGGCACCCGGATGACTAACCGTATTTCAATCAACAGGCTATACGAAAAATGTGGTTCAATGAAAGAAAGGTATAGATGGCTAGGGCATGTTGTGCGGATGAAGGATGACAGATTGCCGAAGATTGTTCTTTTCGACCAACCGTCTAGGGCTAAACGGAAAGAAGGTCGTTCTCTTTTGGGATGGGAGGACGTCATAAAGAAAGATTTAAAGGAAATGGGAACTTCGTGGGAGGGTGTACAAAGGGAGGCTTTGAATAGATTGGGATGAAGAAGGAGCGTGCGTAGCTGTGTTGGCCTCAGGCGGCTTGGTGCTGCGGTGAGTTGTTAGTAGTAGTAGTAGTAGTATTATAGTTTACGTTTATGATCTACACGTATATCCAGTGTAACTCACGCATAAAAAGTACAAATCAATCAGTCCGTGGTAACGAACTGTAAGTAAGGAGCAACCCGGCTAAATAGTAACCGAAACTCTAAAAACGGAATTTTGAGATATAGAGGCCAAGCTATAGCGTTGCTTATAGTAAAGGCCATAAGGCTCTAATGTTTTATTATTTTTTTTTCCCAGATGCACTTCAAATAGAAGGGGTCGTCGTATAAACTTCAATTAGGAACCGACAGTTCTAGTGCCCGTTTTAAGGGTCAAATGTGATTGGAAGGCAACTAACAACCCTTCTGCGCCCACCATTTCCTCAAACACACCCAATCAGAATTTTGAGATAGCCATTTTGTTCTAAGTAGTTGATATCCAGATAGAAATTATGTTTTTGAGGAGAACACTCCCCTTACAGCCCTCAGGGCACGGGTTGTAAGTTATGCCATGGGGGCATATAAGGTTCTTAGAGAAAGCTTTGTTGTAGAACTTCAAAAAGGACTCGTTAGATTGGAAATTCAAAGGGCTAGTGCCCTTTTTAGTAGTCAAAAGTGATTGGAGGGCAACTAACGCCCCTTTCACGCCCATCTTTTACCCAAACACATCCAATCAAAATTTTGAGATAGCCATTTTGTTCAACGTAGTTGAAAATTCTAGAAATTAGGTCTTTGAGGATGAACCCCCTCCCCCTCCCACACAGCCCCCGTGGAAAAGGTTGTAAGTTATACCCTGGGGGCATATAAGGTTTTATAGGAAACGTTGTCATAGAAACTTCAAAAAGGGTTCATTCGATTGGAAATTTAAATGGCTAGTGCCCTTTTTAATAGTCGAGAGAGATTAGAAGGCAACTAACACCCTTTCTACGCCCACCATTTTCCCAAACACATCCAATCATATTTTGAGAGAGCCATTTTGTTTAACGTAGTTGACATTTCTAGAAATTATATCTCTGAGCAGGACAATCCCCCCAGAGTCTTCAGGGCCAGGGTCATAAGATATGCCCTAGAAGCATATATGGTTCTTATGGAAGGAATGCTCGTACAAACTTCAGAGAGGGCTCATTTGATTGGAAATTGGAATTTCTAGTTCACTTTTTAAGTGTCAAAAGATATCGGAGGGTAGCCAGACCCTCCCATCCCCCCCAACGTCTTTTTTAAAAATGCATCCGATAAAAATTTTAAGATAGCTATTTTGTTAAAAATAGTTCTAAGAACATATAACAAAAACTCCGGTGTCGATTCAACCCCCCAGGGCCTGGGGGCAGTTTTTGTAAGTTATGCCCTAGGTGCATATAAGGTTCTTATGGAAGGGACATTCGTATACACATCAAAGAGAGCTCATTTGATGGGAAATTTAAAGTTCCCTTTAACTTTTTAAGAGTCAAAAGAGATTGGAGGGCACCTGCCCGCCCCCCTCTCCACGCCCTCTTTTCCTCAAATCTATCTGATAAGAACTTTGAGATAGTCATTTTTTAAATATTATTCAAATACCATATAACGAAAACTCCGGGGTCGACACAGCCCCCCCCCCCATGGCCCGAGGGCAGGTATTGTAAGTTATCTCCTTGGGAAATATAAGGTTCTTATGGAAGGGATGTTCATAAAAACTTCAAGAGGGGCAAACTTCAGAGAGGGCTCATTTGATCGGAAATTGGTAGTTCTAGTTCAGTTTTCAGAGTCAAAAGATATTGGAGGGCAACTAGCCTCATCCCCCTCACGCCCCTATTTCCCCAAATGTATCCGATAAAAATTTTGAGATAGCCATTAAGTTAAAAATTGTTCAAAAGTCAGATAACAAAATCCCAGGTGTCGACACAGACCCCAGGGCCCGAGGGCAGGCGTTTTAAGTTATGCCCTTGAGCATATATGGTTCTTATAGAAGAAATACTCATATAAATTTCAGAGAGGGCTCATTTGATTGGAAATTGAAAGTTTAAGCTCACTTTTTAATACTCAAAAGAGACCCGAGGGCAACTAGCCTCTCCCCGTGCCTTCTTTTTCCAAACCCATCTGATGAAAATTTTGAGATAGAGATTTTGTTAAAAATAGTTCAAAGGTCAGATAAGAAAAACTCCGGTGTCAATACACCCCCCCCCCCCTACCAGGGCCCGAGGGAAGACGTTCTAAGTTATACCCTAAAGGCATGTATGGTTCTCCTGAAAGGGATGCTCGTATAAACTTCCTAGAGGGCACATTTGATTGAAAATTGAAAGTTCTAGTTCACTTTTTAAGAGTCAAGTTATTTAAGGGCATTTAGCCCCCCCCCCACGCCCTTTTACCCCCAACCCATATGCTACAAATTTTGAAATAACCGGTTTTTTGAAAATCGTTCAAAAATTAGATAATTCGGTGTCAACACAACCCCCCCAGGGCTCGGGGGTAGACGTTGTAAGTGTTGTCCTGGGGGCATTTAAAAGTCAGATAACAAAAACTCATGTCCCGAGGGCCCGAGGGCAGGCGTTTTAAGTTATGCCCTTGAACATATATGGTTCTTATAAAAGGGATGCTCATATAAACTTCAGAGAGGGCTCATTTGATAGGAAATTGAAAGTTCTAGTTCATTTCTTAAGAGTCAGAAGATATCCGAGTGCAACTAGCCCCACCCCCTCAAACACCTTTTTCCCCCAAGCCCATCCAATAAAATTTTTAAAATAATCTAAAAAAAACTAGGAACTAAAAATAGTTCAAAGGTCAGATAAGAAAAACTGCTGTATCGACGCAATCCCCCAGGTCCCAAAGGCAGGCGTTGTAAATGATGCTCTGGGGGCATGTATAGTTCTTATGGAAGAGATGTTCGTATAAACTTCGGAGAGGGATCATTTGATTGGAAATTGAAATTTCTTCTTCACTTTATAAGAATCAAAAGAGATGGAAGGGCAACTAGCCCCCCCTCCACACCCTAAATGTATAAGATAAAAATTTTGAAATAGACATTGTGTTAAAAATGCCCTGGGGGCATATATGGTTATTATGGAAGGGATGCTCGTACAAACTTAATAAAAGGCTCACTTTATTGGAAATTGAAAGTTGTAATTCACGTTTTAAGATTCAAAAGTGATCGCAGGGCAGCTAACCTCTCCCACACTCCATTAATTTTTTTCCCAGAGGCACTTCATATAGAAGAGGTCGTCCTGTATCGACACAAGCCCCCAGGGCCCGCGCAGGCGTTGTAAGTATTCCTCTGGGGGCATATATGGTTCTTATGGAAGGTATTCTCTTATAAAATTCGGAAAGGGTTCATTTGATTGGAAATTGAAAGTTCTAGTTCAGTTTTAAACAGTCAAAAGAAATCGGAGGGCTACTAGTCCCCTCCTCTCCATGCTCTTTTTTCTTCAAAGGCATCCGATAAGAACTTTGAGATAGCCATTTTTTTCGAAAATAGCTCAAAGATCATATAATGAAAACTCCAGGGTCGACACAGCTCCCCAGGGCCCAGAGGCAGGCGTTGTAAGTAATGCTTTGGGGGCATATATAGTTCTTATGCGGAAGCGATGCTCGTATAAATTTCGGTGTGGGCTCGCATGATTGGAAATGGATAGTTCTTGTTCACTTTTTAAGAATAAAATGTGATCGGGGGGCATCTAGACTCCCCCCCCCCTCTCCACGTCGTAAACCCATCCGATAAAAACTTTGAGAGAGTAATTTTTTTCAAAACGGTTGAAAGATCATATAACAAAAACTCCGGGATCGACACAATCCTTCAGGGTCCGGGATAAGCGTTGTAAGCTATGCCTGGAGGGCAAATACAACGGTTGTGGAAGGGATGCTAGTATAAACTTCAGAGAGGGCTCATTTTATTGGAAATTGAAAGTTCTAGCTCACTTTTTAAGAGTCAAAAGAGATCAGAGGGCAACTATTCACCCATGCCCCTTTTCCCCGGAATGCATCTTAAAAAAATATGAGATAGCTATTTTGTTAAAAATAGTTCAAAGGCTATATAAAAAAAAACTCCGGTGTCGACACAACCACCCAGGGACCGGGAGCAGGTGTTGCAAGTTATGCCCTGGGGGCATATGTGTTTCTTATGGAAGGGGTGCTCGTATAAACTTCAGAGAGGGCTGATGTGAATAGAAACTGAAAGTTCTCGTTCATTTTCTTAGAGTAAAAAAAGATCGGAGGACAATTAGCCCCTCCCACCCTCTACGCCTTTGGGTTTATCGGATGGATAAACCCATAAAAATTTGAGGTGACCATTTTGTTAGAAATAGTTCAAACATCAGAAATTAAAACTCCGGGGTCGACACAACCCCCCAGGGCCCATGGACAGGCATTGCAAGTTATACTCTGGGGGCATATACGATTCTTATAGAAGGGATGCTCGTATAAACTTCAGAGAGGGCTCATTTGAATGAAAATAGAAAGTTCTAGTTCACTTTTAAAGAGTCAAAAGAGATCGAAGGGCAACTAGCCGCCCCCTCCCACGCCCTTTTTTCCCCAAACCCATCCTATAAAAATTTTGAGATAGCCATTTTTTAAAAAACAGTTCAAACAGTTCAGATAATAAAAACTACGAGGTTGACACAAACCAATTTTCACTTTGATATTGTTACTTTGATACCAGTTTTGATACATTGATGAGCATTTGATTTTTTTAAGTTTGATTTTGAAATAAGCAATTTTTAAAAACTTGAAACTTTTTGCAATCAAAAAGGAACAAAAATTAATAAAAAAGACTTTCCGAAAAACAAGTTTTTCAAAGAAAAGTAAAGGCCATTTTAAACTTAATCTCAACAGATACAAATACCTGTTAAAATTCAAACTCAAACCGACAAGAAATTACTATTAAAGAATAAATGGAACCCAAATCGAACAGAAATTAAATAAACAATCATAGCAAAAAACATACAAGAAGTAATAATATAAATGAATAAATAGATCATAAAGCGAGTAATGCTTAGATTGAATATCAAAATCAAGCTTAAAACGGAAAAAAAAAATAGTTTCTATTGAAGTATAAATGAAACTTAAAATGAACCGAAATTAAATAAACAAGCAATGCGAACAAACACACAATAGATATTAATGTAAATTAATAAATAAATCTTAAAACGAGTGAAACTTAAATTGAGTACGCAAATCAATAACATACGTAATAGAAATCGTAAGTTACGTATATTTATTACTAATAAAAACGTTGGTAAATAAAATTAAACAACTTTCGAGAAAGCCATTTAACTAAAAAAGTAAAATTAATATGCAAATTTCTTTTTAACTATTCACGTACGGTGAGCCAAAATCGAAACCTGCATTAATTCAAAAACTTTCAGTTATTAAGTAAAAAAAAACAAGTTTTTTTAACTGAATGTACGGAGCGATATTAAAACTTAAAACGAACAGAAATCATTCGGTATGTAAAAGGGGCTTTCCCCTCCTCAATGCTTCGCTCTTTACGCTAAATCTTGATTCTTTCTCACAACTCTATTTTTTAAAACAATAACAAACTTTAGCGAGGCATTGAGCAGGGGACAGCCCCGTTGAAATACGGTATAATTTCTGTTCGTTTTAAGTTTTAATGTCGCTCCTTACTTTCAGTTAAAAAACTTGTTTTTTTTTATTTAATAACTGAAGAAATCGAGGTATCAGTCATAGAAGTGTCAAACTAAATATACCACTGAAAGTCGAATAGGATTTATAACTGTCAAACACTCGACATAAGAAAAAAGAGAGGAATAATCAAATAATAGATATTAGATGTTTAAATTTAAATCAGTTCAGTAATAATGGATAAAACAAAATAAATATATTAAGTATAAGAAGGCATAGGTCTACCCCGGTAATAAAAAAATAAATTTTTCTCACGTTTTTATTCAAGATAATCTATCTCCATGAACTCCCCGTATTTTCAAAAGTTTGAAACAAAACTGACTTCTGCACCACATATTTCTTTAATTATGAGATTAGAGGCACTAACATAACTCTTAGAAAATAAGTTCCTAGTGGACGATCTTGATACTCCCATTGTCTTAAAACTAAGCTGTTTGGCACATTTATTCTTTTCTTCCCAGGTCATATTCAAAGGGAATTATCTTGAGAATGGTTAAAAACTTATTATCTTAGAATTGCTCACCGGAAAAGTCCAACAAGAAACAGGCCGAAAAATGACAAGGTTATTGCCACAAGCCAGCGATGAAGGTGATGTTATTTTTAGAATAAGCGTTTCTATGGTACAAAAGAAATTTAGGAAGAATTCCGTTAATTAGATAAGGAAGTAGTCCTAGATAGGAGTAGTACTTGAACCGGAAAGGTTCTTGAACTGAGTTCTCTCCAATGGCAACTGCGAAAACTTGCTTATTTCAGAGAGATTTGGTAAAAACAGAGTTTTGAAGTTGTAAAAACTATCAGGATAAGAGTATAAAAATATTAAAATTTAGCCCTGGGTCAAGTGTTGCTACATATATTTGGAAGGAGTTTACTGAGCTCCTTTTGCAAAAAAAAAAAAAAAAACGCCCCCTAAAAAGAAATAAGCTGCTAATATTTCTTCAGGTCTTCTTTTTTACTTAAATGGCCATTTTCTCCTTCTTTGTTTTAAATTCATTCATCTTTTTCATTTTTTTAATTTGTTCCTAAGGCTGAGTTTGTGGCGTAGCTACAAATTATGCTAAAGCACTAGATCTGGTAACCTAGCCTTGAGACAGGGCAACACAAAATGAATATGATGATTGAACAAAAAATATTGTGAAAAATAAAATCAGAATTATTAAATAGAGATACGAAATGTTGACTGTAGAAGGGAAATTCCCAACACTGCTTCTTTCAATTATATCATAACAAACATGTAAATCAAAGGATTCGCTCTTATATGGCTCTTAAATCTTACAGAAAAGAACTATAATGCGATCAGGGTACAGTTGATCCCCTCATTTTATCCTTTTGAAGAGCAATAGAATGCAACGAGGACTGGATCCTATCTGTAATATTCTGGATCCTATCTGGAATATTCTATCTGGAATAATAATTAGCAAAGATCAGAAAATAAATCACGATTTGCATAATTCAGCTATTAAAAAGATTTCAATACAACAAAGAAATTTGCAAATATGAACTAAACATATTTGAATTTGACAAAATGAATTATGGAAAAATATGAATCTGAAATGGAATATAATAGGCAGAGTGACAGCGCTGCCTAAGTAAAGAACAATGTGGGCACAATGTATTATAATTTTTTTCTTTCTCCATACCCGGGCACTTCGTATCGAAGTAGTTGTCGTAGAAACTTCGAAAAAGGCTCATTCGATTGGAAATTACAGTGGCTAGTGCCCTTTTTAATAGTCGAAAGTGATTGGAGGGCAAAGGACCCCCACACCCATCATTCCTCCAAACACATCCAATCAAAACATTAAGATAACCATTTTGTTCAGCGTAGTTGATTTCCAAATAGAAAATATGTTTTTGAGGAGGACATCCCCCACAACCCTCAGTGTAAGGGTTTTAAGTTATGCCCAGAGGGCATATAAGAACGATGTTGGCACAATGTATCATTTATTATATTTTTCCTTTAGAGAAGGGAACTTCGTATCGAAGAAGTTGTCGTAGAAAGTTCGAAAAGGGCTCGTTCAATTGGAAACTGGAGTGGCTTGTGCCCTTTTTAATAGTCGAAAGTGATTGGAAGGCAACAAACACCCCTTCAACGCCCACCATTTCCCGAAACATATCCAATCAAAATTTTGAGATAGTCATTTTGTTCAGCGTAGTTGATTTCCTGATAACAATTATGTTTTTGAGGAGAAAACTCCCCCACATTCTTAAGGGACAAGGGTTGTAAGTTATACCCTAGGGACATATAAGGTTTTTATAGAAGGCGTTGTCGTAGAAACTTCAAAAAAGGCTCATTCGATTGGAAATTCGAAGGGCTAGTGCCCTTTTTAATAGTCGAAAGTGATTGGAGGGCAACTAGCCCCCCCCTCTCCACGCCCATCATTCTCCCAAACACATCTAATCAAAATTTTGAGATAGCCATTTTGTTCAGCGTAGTTGATTTCCAGATAGAAAATATGTTTTTGAGGAGGACATTCCCCCAAAAACCTCGGGGCAAGGATTGTAAGTTATGCCCTGGGAGTATATAAGGTTCTTATAGAAGACGGTGTCGTAGAAACTTCTAAAAAGGCTCATTCGATTGGAAATTCAATGGGGCTAGTGACGTTTTTAATAGTAGAAGGTGATTGGAGGGCAACTAGCCCCCCACCCCCATCATTCCCCCAAACATATCCAATCAAAATTTTGAGACAGCCATTTTGTCCAGCGTAGCTGATTTCCAGATATAAAATATGTTTTTGAGGAGGACACTCTCCCACAACCCTCGGGGCAAGGGTTGTAAGTTATGCCCTGGGGGCATATAAGGTTTTTATAGAACGCGTTGTCGTAGAAACTTCAAAAAGGGTTCATTCGATTGGAAATTGAAATGACTAGAGCCCTTTTTAATAGTCGAAAGTGATTAGAAGGCAACTAACACCCCTTCCACACCTACCATTTCCCCGAAATTTTGAGATAGCCAATTTGTCCCAAGACGTTCAAAGTTTAGGGAATTAAACCTTGGAGCAGGATACTCCCTCCACAGTCGTCAGGGCAAGGGTTATAAGTTATGCCCTGGGGGCATATAAGGTTTTTATTGAAATCTTTGTCGTAGGAACTAGAAAAAGGGCTCATTCGATTTGAAATTCACAGACCTAGTACCCTTTTTAATAGTCGAAAGTGATTTGAGGGCAACTAACCCCGCAAAGACGCCCAACTTTTCCCCAAACACGTCCAATCAAATTTTTTAGATAGCCATTTTATTCAACGTAGTTGAATGTTTTGTAAATTAGGTCCTTAAGGATGACAACCCCTCCCCCACAGCCCTCAGGGCAAGGATTGTAAGGTATGCCCTGGGGCATATAAAGTTTTTATTGAAAGCGTTGTCATAGAAACTTCAAAAGAGCTCATTCAATTGGAAATTGAAAGGGTTAATGCCTTTTTTAATAGTTGAAATTGATTGGATAGCGGCCAACGCCCCTCTCACGCTCACCATTTTCCCAAACATATCCAATCAAAATTTTGAGATATCCATTTTGTTCAACGTAGTTGAAAATTCTGAAAATTAAGTCTTTTAGGATTATAACCCCCTCAGATCCCTCAGGGCAAGAGTTGTAAGGTATGCCCTGGGTGCATATAAAGTTTTTATTGAAAGCGTTGTCGTAGAAACTTCAAAAGGGCTCATTCAATTTGAAATTGAAAGGGCTAGTGCCTTTTTTAATAGTTGAAAGTGATTGGATAGCGACTAACGCCCCTCTCAAGCCCACCATTTCTCAAAACACATCCAATCAAAATTTTGAGATCTCGATTTTGTTCAACCTAGTTGAACGTTCTAGAAATAAGGTCTTTTAGGATGATGACCCCCTCAGAACCCTCAATGCCATGGTTGTAACTTATGCCCTGTAGGCATATAAGGTTAATATAGAAAGTTGTATAAATCATAGGCAGCGTGATTACGCTGCCTAAGTAAAGAACGGGGACACTCGAGAACAAGACAAGAAACGGGGACTAAGTAAAGAGGAGGACACTCCCCCACAACCCTCAGGGCAAGGGTTTTAAGTTATGCCCTTGGGGCATATAAGAACGATGTTGGCAAAATGTATTATTTATTAACTTTTTGCTTTAGAACAGGGCACTTCGTAATAAAGAAGTTGTCGTAGAAACTTTGAAAAAGGCTCATTCCATTGGAAATTCAAAGGGCTAGTGCCCTTTTTAATAGTTGAAAGTGATTAGAGGGTAACTAGCCCGCCTCTCACGCCCGCCTTTTCCCCAAACACATCTAATCGAAACTTTGAGATACCCATTTTATTCAATGTAGTTTTAAGTACTGGAAATTAGGTCTTTGGGGATGATAACCCCCCTACAGCCCACAGAGCGAAGGTTGTAAATTATGCCCAGGGGGAATATAAGGTTCTTATATAACGCGTTGTCGTAGAAACTTCAAAAAGGGCTCATTCGATTGGAAATTGAAATGGCTAGTGCCCTTTTTAATACTCG
This sequence comes from Artemia sp. Kazakhstan ARC1039, assembly GCA_029168905.1. Taxonomy (NCBI): domain Eukaryota; kingdom Metazoa; phylum Arthropoda; class Branchiopoda; order Anostraca; family Artemiidae; genus Artemia; species Artemia sp. Kazakhstan ARC1039. Next base: position 13,464 of record JAQQPU010005234.1, on the reverse strand, counting down.
AAAGTGAATGGAAAGCAACCAACACCACTTCCACACCCGCTATTTCCCCAAACACATCTAATAAAGATTTTGGGATAGCTTTTTTGTTCTGCGCAGTTCAAAGTTCAGCAAATTATAACTTTGAGCAGGACACTCCCCCCACAGTCTTCAGGGCAAGGGTTATAAGCTATGCCCTGGGGGCATATAAGGTTCTTATTGAAATCTTTGTCGTAGAAACTTGAAAAAGGGCTCATTCGATTTGAAATTCAAAGAGCTAGTACCGTTTTTAATAGTCAAAAGTGATTTGAGGGCAACTAGCCCCCCCTCTCACGCCCACCTTTTCACCAAACACATCCAATCAAAAATTTTAGATAGCCATTTTATTCAACGTAGTTAAAAGTTTTGGAAATTAGGTCCTTAATGATGACGACCCCTCCCCCCATGGAACTCAGGGCAAGGGTTGTAAGTTATGCCCTGGGGGCATATAAAGTTTTTATAGAAAGCGTTGTCGTAGAAACTTCAAAAGGACTCATTCAATTGGAAATTGAAAGGGCTAGTGCCTTTTTTAATAGTTGAAAGTGATTAGATAGCGACTAACACCCCTCTCACGTCCAATATTTTCCCCAACACATCCAATCAAAATTTTGAGATATCCATTTTGTTCAACGTAGTTGAAAGTTCTTGAAATTAGGTCTTTTAGGATTATTATCCCCTTAGAGCTCTCAGTGCAAAAGTTGTAAGTTATGCCCAGGGGGCATATAAAGGTTTTATTGAAAGCGTTGTTGTAGAAACTTCAAAAGGGCTCATTCAGTTGGAAATTGACAGGGCTAGTTCCTTGTTTAGTTGAAAATGATTGGATAGCGACTAACGTCCCTCTCAAACCGACCATTTTCCAAAACAAACCCAATCAAAATTTTGAGATATCCATTTTGTTCAACGTAGTTGAAAGTTCTGGAAATAAGGTCTTTTAGGATGATAACCCCCTCAGACCCCTCAGTGCAAGGGTTGTAGGTTTTGCCCTGAAGGCATATTAGGTTTATATAAAAAGTTGTTGTATAAATCACAGACAGCGCGATTACGCTGCCTAAGTAAAGAACGGGGACACTCGAGAACAAGACAAGAAACGGGGACTAAGTAAAGAAGAGAACACTCCCCCACAGCTGTCAGGGCAAGGGCTTTTAAGTTATACCCTGGGAGCATATGAGAACTATGTTGGCACAATGTAATATTTATTAATTTTTTCCTTTAGAGCAGGGCACTTCGTATCGAAGAAGTTGTCATAGAAACTTCGAAAAGGGCTCATTCATTTGTAAATTGGAGTGGCTTGTGCCCTTTTTAATAGTCGAAAGTGATTGGAAGGTGACTAACACCCCTTCTACGCCCACCATTTCCCGAAACCCATCCAATGAAAATTTTGAGAAAGCCAATTTGTTCAGTGTAGTTGATTTCCAGCTAGAAATTATGTTTTTGAGGAGGACAGTCCCCTACAGCCCTTAGGGGTTGTAAGTTATGCCCTGGGGGCATATAAGGTTTTTTATAGAAGACATTGTCGAAGAAACTTCAAAAGAGGCTCATTCGATTGAAAATTCAAAGGGCTAGTGCCCTTTTTAATAGTCGAAAGTGATTAGAGGACAACTAACCCGCCTCTCACGCCCACCTTTTCCCCAGACACATCTAATCAAAACTTTGATAGAGCCATTTTATTCACGTAGTTTTAAGTTCTGGAAATTAGGTCTTTGAGGATGATAACCCCACCATAACCCTCAGGGCAAGGGTTGTAAATTATGCCCAGGGGGCATATAAGGTTTTTATATAACACGTTGTCGTAAAAACTTCAAAAAGGACTCATTCGATTGGAAATTGAAATGGCTAGTGCCCTTTTTAATAGTCGAAAGGGATTGGAAAGCAACTAAAACCCCTTTCACGCCCACTATTTCCCCAAACACATCTAATAAATATTTTGAGATAGCTATTTTGTTCCACGCAGTTCAAAGTTCAGGAAATTATACCTTTGAGCAGGACACTCCCCCCCCCCCAGTTTCCATGGAAATGGTTATAAGTTATCTCCTTGGTTATATAAGGTTTTTATTGAAATCCTTGTCATAGAAACCAGAAAAAGGGCTCATTCGGTTAGAAATTCAAAGGGTTAGTGCCCTTTTTAATAGTCGAAAGTGATTTGAGGGCATCTAACCCCCTTCCCACGCCTATCTTTTCCCCAAACACACCCAATCAATATTTTAGATAGCCATTTTATTCAACGTAGTTGAAAATTTTGGAAATTAGATGTTTAAGGATGACAACCCCTCCCTCCCTCACACAGCCCTCAGGGCAAGGGTTGTAAGTTATGCCCTTGGAGCACGTAAGGTTTTTATTGAAAGCGTAGGAGCTTCAGAAGGGCTCATTCAATTGGAAATTGAAAAGCCTAGTGCCTTTATTAATAGTTAAAAGTGATTGGAGAGCGATAAACGCCCCTCTCCCGCTCACAATTGTCCCAAACACACCCAATCAAAATTTTGACCCACCCATTTTGTTCAACATAGTTGAAAGTTCTTGAAGTAACGTGTTTTAGGATAATAGCCCCCTCAAAGCCCTCAGTGCAAGGGTTACTAGTTATGCCCTGGGGGCAGATAAAGTTTGTATAGAAAGTTGTTATAGAAATTTCAAAAGGGCTCATTTGATTGGAAATTGAAATTGTCTTTTTTAATAGTCGGAAGTGAGTGGAGAGTAATTAACCCCCCTCTTACGCCCACCATTTCCCCAAAAAAATCCAATCAAAGTTTAGAGATAGCCATTTTGTTCAACGTAGTTGAATGTCCTGGAAATTATGTAATTAAGGATGACAAAAATCCCAGAGCCGTAAGGGCAAAGGTTGTAAGCTATGCCCTGGGGGCATAGAAGGTTTTTATAGATAGAGTTGTCGTAAAACTTCAAAAGGGGCTCATTCAATTGGAAATTGAGAGGGCTGGTGCCCTTTATAATAGTCGAAAGTGATTGGTGGGTAACAAACCCCCCTCTCACGCCCATCATTCTTCTAAACACATCCAATCAAAAATTTCAGATAACCATTTTGGTCAACGTAGTAAAAAGTTCTTGAAATTAGGTCTTAGAGAATGACAACCCTCCCAGTACTCAGGGCAAGCGTTGTAAGTTATGCCCTGGGTGCATATAAGATTTTTATTGAAAGTTTTGTTGTAGAAGGTTCAAAAGGGCTCATTTGATAAGAAATTGAAAGAGCTAGGGCCATTTTTGATTATTGAATGTGATTGGAGAGCGACTACCGCCCCTCTCATGCCCACCATTTCTCCAAACACATCCAATCAAAATTTTGAGGGAGCCATTTTGTTGAACGTAGTTGAAAGTTCTGGAAATTCGGTCTTAATGGATGACATCCACCCTAACAGACCTTAGGGTAAGGGTTGTAATTTATGCAGTTGGGGCATACAAGGTGTTTATAGAAAGCGTTGTCGTTTCCGAAAGGGCTCATTTTATTGGAAATCGAAAGGCCTATTGCCCTTTTTAATAGTAGAAAGTGATTGGAAGGCTTGACATTTTTATAGTAAATATCTATGTGGGTATAGTGTATTATTTTTTGTTGTTGTTGTTGTTTTGACCAGGGCACTTCGTACCGAAGGAGTTGTCTTGGGAACTTCTAAAAGGGCTTATTTGATTTAAAATAGAAAGGGATGATTCCCTTTTTAATAGTCGAAAGTGATTGGAGGGCAACTAATCCCCCTTCCGCTCCCACCCTCCCATGCCCACCCTCCCATTTGTCCATTATGTTTAAAAACTAAATGTTGCCTTAGGATTAAATCAAAATGCACTGTGATAATGCGAATTCCCAATAAGGCATCTCAGCAGTATCCCAACAACGACTGAGGGTATTATGTTCAAACTTTCGGGGCTACTTCTGCTCTTAAAATTTAACCAAATCAAAATAGTGTAAGTGTATCCAAGCTATCAAAGAAAGCAAGCAGATTTTTTTGCAAATGGTATCAAGTTTTTCATTTCAGGTCAACTTGAGGAGGTATGAAACTAAATTAAACAGTACTATTTGTCTCCAGATTTTTAAAAAGGTGTATGTTGTTAAAAATTGCTGGAAATTTTTCTCCAGTATACAAATAGCAGCCCAAACTGTAAAGTCTTAAAAAACGAAAAGATTTAAAGTATTATTTTCTTCTTCCCTGAAAAGACTTTGTCTATATAAAACGAACAGAAATTATATTTCCAAGGCCAGAGCAAAATTTGCACTTTACTGAAAATATACAAATGAATGTGCATTGTCAGTTTGATATACATATACTGAAATTTTGTAATTAAAATATTGATACTATTTAATTTATTAAAGTTATAAAAGTAAAACATTTATATTTTTTCAGCAAAGTGCAAATTTTGTTCTGGCCTTGGGAAGGCATAGGGATTTTGCGCCCAACTTATGTTAATTTCTGCTCGTTTTGAGTCTGACTCAGTTATTTTTTGTAATTTCTGTTCGTTTTGGGTTTTATTTATTTATCGATGCTGATGTGTGGTAGTTTCACGCTTGGTACATTATTTGATTTTACTTTTGCTCATTTTTGGTTTAATTGAGTTCTTTACTTTTCTTTGAAAAACTTATTTTGTGGAAAAAGTGTTTTTAATCAACGATTTAGAAAAAGAATTTTTTTTACTGGAGTTATGGGCTATTTGTTTATTATGAAGAGATACCATCTGTAGAGAAACTATAGGCCCTTTCTTTTGCACTAAGATCTTACATCCAAGATATCACATCTTTCTGCAAAGATTTCCGTTCTTTTAACTTATCTGTGTTCTAAGATCTTACAGCTCAATGATGTTAGCAAAAAGTGTGAAGGACGCAATCTTTCTGCCGTATAAAACAATAATGAGAGAACTTTGATGATATACTCATAATTTTTCTTAGACCGCTGATCAGAGCAGAGGGATAAAAGACGTTTGCAAAAAAAAAACAAAAAAAAAAATGCTATGAGATGTAAGATCTTGGTGCTAAGATTTCACTTTTAAGCTTTCTTTGTCAAAAGATGTAAGATCTTAGCACAAAGATGAGTAAAAGAACGACCCTTATGTCTGTGGTAACCACACACACTGTTAGTAATTGTGTAATTGCCAAGAAAGCGAACAAATATCAAGTAAATGATAGTTCCCCGAATCTTGTTGTATACTATTTAGAAAAAAAAATATTATCAGTCTTTGGGAAAACGTTGACTTAAAGATTTCGGAGCTGAAATAATACTAAAGGATGACGGGAGGAAAGGGGCATTTGCAAATTTCAATTGGGATGACAAACTAATACTATTGGAAAATACATCTCGTCTGAACGATACTGTTAGAATGCTGAACTTTCTTGTGGAAAAGCAAGAAACCTCATGCACAATCTCTCCTGTCCCAGTTCAGTCGCCTTCCACTCCCGCAATTATGCCTACCGCGGTCCCGGTGGTGCTTACAAATTTACCTGAAGAGCTAAAATTAAGAAACCCTGTAAAGCAGCGTGAATTTATACAGAAAATCAACTGTGCCGAGAAGGTAAAGCATGTTGAGCTGAAGCGTGATCACCTTATCTTACATATGTTTGATGAAGCCTCTGCCCTAAGTGTACCAGCAGTTATTCCCCCAGGCCTAAATATTCGCTCGGAAGTGATAAAAAATGAGCATTTAGGAATAATTCTAATTGATAAGGATTTTGATGCGTCTACTATGCCTGGTTTGGTTACTAGCGTTACAAATTCCAGACATGTCGGTCAGTCTTCTGTGGTTTAACTCACCTTTAGCAGCAAGGATGATCTTGAACGCGCCCTAAGATTCGGCATCAAAATTGAATATTGCTTGTTTCGTGTTTTGAAGCCCTTGACTATTCCCAAACAGTGTTTTAAGTGCCAAAGCTTTGACCATATAGCTCGCGATTGTGTAAACGAACCGAAGTGCAGTAGATGTGACGAAAGTGGTCACAGTAGCGCTCATGAGAGCCCTTGTACGGCAACTACCGTGAAATGTACAAACTGTTCCGGCAATCACGTCAGTAGCAGTTTTATCTGCCCTGTGATTAAGAGGCTTTCAGCTCACAGTGATAATCTGGCTCCCCAGTCATACCCCCGAGTTCCGTCCGGTAAATGACAATGAAAAGTAATGACCCAACTAGTGTTAAGCTTCTCTTCCATAAAATTAATGATGCCAGAGAAAACCGAGATGTATTAGCTTTCACTTTTGGTCTGTTTGATATAGTGTGCATCGTCGATCACCTACTAAATTTGGATAATGCTATGTGGCTTGAGCTGTCAGATGACCATAATTTTTTTATTCGTCCTGCTAAAACATCGCTGGGCCGACCGTCAGGTGGTCTCGCGGTCGCTATACATAAAAAGTTTCAGAGAAAATTAGTTGATGCTAATGATTTATTTATTGCTGTGATTTAGGAGGTGTAACTGTATTGTGTGTATACATGCCAACTAATTATCGTAATGCTACTTCAAATCACAAATTCGCGTTAGCATGTGCCAGATTATCAAAAACCACGCACAAAATTAGGGCATCAGGAAAAAATAAATTCTGCTTTGCGGAGACTTTGACACAGATTTGAAGAATGATAATGCTTCCCTTTCTCAGATATTAAAAGCCTCTTTTGTATCTCACCTACATATTTTACATAAAAATCAGACTTACAGGTATCTGCACATTTCCAGTAGTACCTCAGGTTTGGATTTTATTATAACAGACCTTTAAGAATCGGAGAGCCTCAATGTACATGTATCATAAGATTTTTTAATTAGTGACCATTCACATCTAAAACTGTCCTGACCTCTTCCACCGTCTTTAAGTGGCGGATCAGGGGTGAGAAAATGGTTCACAAAGAGGTCGTGGAATAAAATAGATTTAGCCATATCATATCCCCTTCTTTGTTTTTCGCGGCGTGGGGACCCCCTGGATGCTGATTGTTACCTTGCTGAAATATCACATTCTCTAAAGGTTGCCGCATATGTTGCCGTCCTTACTGAATCAGTAAAAACTAGCACGCGTAAAGGGGATGGTCTGATGTTCCTGGGTTAAAGGAAGCTAAACTCCGTAATCGTTTTTGGTATGGAATATGGAAGGATTGCGATAGACCTCGTTCAGGTATAGTTTTCGGCTTAGTTAAATGGACGAAGCAGAATTTTCAGAATGTTGTGAAAAATTGGAAAAAGCGCCGTATTGAAAATTTATCACAGTCAATACAGGATAATCCACAGCTTTTGTGGAAAGAGGTTACTAAACTTACACGTTTCACTTCAACCCTGACAAATCAAATTACCAACACTGAATGGCACACTCATTTCTCATCAATTTAGGCTTGCAACCCACCACCAATTGACATAGATTTCCATGAAGTATTGCAGAAACAATTGTCAAAGCCTTATTCCCCAAAAAATTACATCACTATTACACCTTCTATGCTACTAACTCACATTCGTCTTCTTCAAATAGGCAAAGCCCCTGGTGTGGATTGTCTGCAAGTAGAGCATTTGAAGTACGGTACACATGTGCTGTTTGAACACTTAGCTCTGTTATTTCCAATAATTTTGTCCCAACAGTATGTCCCTAGGACTTTATTTGAAGGGGTAGTTACATGTGTGTCTAAGAAGAATAAGGACCCCTCGCTATGCAATTCATATAGGCCTATAACAAGATGCTCTTTGCTTAGCAAGTTACTTGTAAAAATAATTTGCCCGTTTCTGTGTGAAAAACGTGATTTTGGGGATCATCAATTTGGTTTCAAGCAAGGTTTAGAAGTCCAAAACGCACATACTGTGTTTTTGTCTATAAAGGAACGTCACAAGATGATGAAGAAGAATCTGTATGTATGCGCGGTTGATATAGCATAAGGCTTTTGATTCAATTTTGCATTCACAATCTTTAGTTGCTCTGTTGAATAGCGGAACTAGTGGCTTTATTTGCGCGTGCCTTTGAAATTGGTACCAGAATTCAATTGTCCGGGTCCGTTCTAGTGACGGTTTGACATGTCCCATTCCTGTAAAGCGCGGGGTAAAGCAGGGCTCGGTTTTAAGTCCATTAATATTCAACAATGCACTCAGAACTGCGACAAGAAATATTCCACCCTATATTATTGATGGTCATATCGATATTAGTCACCTGTCCTATGCAGATGACATACTTCTTCTTGCTGATGACCTGTCATCGATGGAAAGGGCTTTTGAGGCTCTTCAGGCTAGTTGGTCTAATATTGGCCTTGCTATTGAACCGTCGAAAACTGAGTTTATGATAGTAAACCAGAATGAAAGACACATTCAGAGTCCCTTAAATTAGGCTCGATCACTCTTCCTAAGTCTGATTCACTCAAGTATTTAGGTGCTCAATTTTGGTCATCGATAAGAGCGACACGCACTCTGGTTATTAATGAGTTGAAAAAGAAACTTCGCAAAACATATGGTTTGCTATCAAAAGTTAAAGGGCAATTTGACAAGTATACATTAGAAAAGCTCTACAACTCTATGTTTGCACCGCACGTGTTTTTTCTAACTCCATTTTGAAAAATTCTTTCGTCAACAGAAAAGAAACAAATTAGGGTTCAATTTTACTAGTTTGCTAAATTCTTTATTGGTATTCCTCTATGGTTCCGTAACTCGTACATTTGTAAAAAAAAATACTATGTCTTTGATATATCTGAGATGATGGAAGAATGATCGGCTCGATTTGAAAACCGTTGCAAGAAAATTTCAGATTTTCCGCTTAACCATCTTCTATATAAGGTAGAATAGAATTTTAATCCCCGGTCAGAGCTGTCTTTTATGTTTTGCTTGTTTTTCTCGTCAGTGGTGGTTGTCACTTTGTTGTATAGCTGATGATTTTTCACGTTTTGTTCTTTTCTCTTTATTACTCCTCTAGTGCATTATTGTTTTAATGTGGCGAAAAAGGGTAACAAATCTGTATGTGTTTGTGTGTATGTGTGGGTATATATGTATGTGTATGTATGTATGTATATGTATGTGTATATGTATATGTATGTATGTATGTATATGTGTGTATGTATGTATATGTGTGTATGTATGTGTATATATGTATGTATATGTATGTATATAGTAAGGAGAAGTATGCCCCAAGATTGCCGAGTTGTCAACGTCAACGTGACATTACTAGTGATCAATAGCAAAAAAGGCCTCTAATGTCTCATCTCGTTGTTTTTTAATGTATATTTTATAAGCCATAGGATTTATTCTGTGAGGCATACGATTTATTTGCCATTTGATGACGGATGTAGGAATTTATTAGACTTTCTGTTTAACCTTTATGATGTATGGATGGGTAGACCGTTAGGTTCAGTAGTTTAGTGTTCATTTAAGTTCCCACAATTGATTTAAGTTTCCACTTTTTTGTCTTTTTTTCTCTCGTTAGACATGTTTGTACTGTATTCGTTAACTATTTTGTGTTTCTTTTCTCTTTTTTTCTCTTTTTGTTTGTACTCCTCTAGTGCATTTTAATGTATCGATAGAGGGAAAAAATAAATTATTATTTTTATTAAGCAAGGAACTTCGTATTAGTGCCCAATATCTTATATAAACCTTGTTTTTTTTTTCATCCACAATATCTTTTTAGTTAGGTGGGTGGGGTGTGTGTGCTCATAATGGGATTTGGTATTGGAGCTACTGTTCATGAAGGTGTTTGAAATTTGATCCTGAGGTATTGCAGGTACCCTTATTTGATAACATAGGTTTACATGGGTTCTTTTAATCTAAATCACTACTCTACCAGAAATAATTCTTGTCCAATAAGGGCTCACAATTCTAACAGATCAGAGACTAAATTTTCAGACCCCAATCCTTGCGCTCTGGCTCCGAGTCAAGATTCGAATACTACTTCGTAGCGTGAGTCGTAGATTTATAGTCAAGTCAAGATTTGTCGAGGCTTACAGTTCAATTTTTTTAAGTCAATGTGGCGAAAATATCCTTAGCTTCTCCTCTTCCATAGTTTTCACTCAAGTCAAGGGTTGAGGTCCACTTCTCACTCCTTGAAAGTTTCCATTTGATGCCCCAAGCCATTCTAGAGACACTACAGATACGCTAATCTGATAACGTCGTAACATATAGTGTCTTTTGATCTACTTTGCTACTTAAGCGTGAAATGTTTCTGATTCTTACAGGGACATTGCACAAAAACGTAAAGCTAAATACCAGACATAACCTTTTGAGCCACTCCCTTAAACCCCAAGTTTGAAGTCCCCTTTCTCCTCCTCCAAAGTATTCACTTCGCACCTAAAACACTCCTGAGATATTGCACATATGTTGTTTTAATAGCTTGGATGCATATAGTAGTTTGAGATTAGTCTCTGTTTCCTCACTTGAGTAAAAAATTTAGGTCCGCTTGACATCCAAACACCCCCCTGAAAGTTCCAACTTGATCTCTAAATTCGTTTTAGAGACATTGCGGATCCCCTGTCAGTAGCGGATCCAGAGTGGGGGGCAAGGGGGGCCCCCCATTCCCCTGATGTGGTCTAAAGTAGTGTAATTCACTTAATTAACGCAAGTTTGCGTTAATTAAACTTGTTCCTAACCTAGGTTTGTCGGACCAACCTATTTTGCCCCCCCCTGAAAAAATCCTGGATCCGCCCCTGTCCTCTATATCTTTCCACTTCCATCGCTACTCTCACCGTGAATAGATTCTAGTCTCAAAGATACTTCAATTGAAAGACTTTTGTGCTTTTGTGAGCACAGTAGACAGAATATCACAGTAGAGAGAATATCATAGCAGAGAGAATATCATAATAGAGAGAATATCGATAAAGTATATACTCTCCGTTAAAAAAAAAAAAAAGGTGAAACGCACTTAAAACCACACAATATTCATACTCCGCCTTCGCGCATGCGCGATTCTGATGTACACATCATGGTATGCCGATGGAAAAATCTGTTTTTTGCCAAGCAGCAACTGAACTAAGCTTGTGACGTATTTGCTCTGACCCTATACGCGTGGTATGAAATGCGTATCATATTTGAAAAAGAAGACGCTACAGTATACAGTGTTTGTGAGAAACGGGAAGCAACTAAATCTGATTGCATAGAGGAGAGATTCTCACTTGAGGTATCTGTTGCAATGCATCAAATGATTGTTTTCAGGTTATCGATTGGCTGAGAGTTACTGACATTGCTAATTATTTAGGTATATATTTTAAATGTCATTTTAATTATTTTACTATCCTCAATGAGATCTTCCTAGTAAATCTAAAAAGCAGCTGAAATTATCAGTCTGTCATCCCTGAGCTAGATATGTTGCAATGTTTGATTCATTCTAGTACAGCACAGCCATGCGGATTAATCCCTATTATCCCCCTATCTCATCACCACCATTGCTAATATGGAATCCAAAGAATAAGAGAAGAAGAAGAAAAGGGCTAATTAACTGCTAATGGGGCTAAAAATTGTTTGTTTAAAAGGCTATGAGGTTTTTCAGGTTGCACTTTTATAACCTTCCTTTGGCTATTCATTCACCTTTCTGGATTTATTTATAAGCAGTTTACCGAGAAATCTGGATTTTCATAGAGAGGGTTCAACCTAGGGTTTGACAATGAATCTCAGAGAAAAACAGTTTTTGCACACTAGCACACATCTTTATTTGATTAGCTAAGCCGGAATTACCCATATTGTTATATTATAATATATTGTTAGACTTAGTGACAAACTTGCTGACTATTTTTCCCTGTTCTTTTTTAAAGTTGCTTTACTTTTTAACTACTTCAAAAGCTTAATTTTTCTTTTGTATTTCTCCTTGCCAAAATATCTGCTTTCTTTTATAGTTGTCCTTCAAGAGCTAAAAATTATCATTATTGGTTTTATCTTTCTGTTTCTTCAAATTTTTTTCTTCGTCATTTTTATTCACCTGGCCACTTATAACCAACTATAACTTATAACCAATACTATATGTAAGCAATGGACAAAGATCATAGCTTGCAGCCCTTCCTCGGGGACTATGGTGGGGTCAAGTCATCCTAAGAGCCATAGTTACTAGATCTTTCGACTCTTTTGAACAAAATGGTAATTTTAAAATTTTAATCAGGTGACTTTGGAGAAAAAAGGGCGTGGGAGGGGGGCTAGCTGACCCCCTAAATTTTTGGTCACTTAAAAAAAAGCTCTAGAACTTTTGATTTTCAATCAAATGAGCCCTCCCCAGATCCTCTAGGATCACTGATTCGAGGCAATCACCCCTGGGGAAAAAATAAACAAACAAACACGCATCCGTTATCTTTCTTCTGCCAAACATGCAAAATTCCACATTTTTGTATATAAGAGATTTAAACCTTTACAGTAGGGTTCTCTGATATGCTGAATCTGAAGGCGTGGTTTTCATTTAGATCATTCGATGTTTTCGGGGTATTTTCAACTTTTTTTCAAAAATAGGGCAAATTTTCTCAGGCTCGCAACTTTTAATGTGTTTTATACATTAAAAGTTACGAGCTTGAATATATATATACATTAAAAGTTTTAATGTGAATATATTTTGTATTTGGCATATAAAGAGGGGGGTCAACAATTCGGTGATGAGATCGAATCGGGATTTATATGCTAATTTCGTTGTCCTTTTTTATATTTCTGGTATGAGTGATATTTATGTTGTCTTACCGGTCTATAAGTGAGTGAGACAGGGATCTATTGTTTCACCTGATTTTTTCAACAATGCAATAATAGAGCCACAATCGCAAATTGAATGTTCATGCATAGTTCGCGGTTTGAATCTAAGTCTAGTTTGTTATGCTGATGATGTGTTTATGCCTTGTCAGACCATTGCGTGCCTCGAGGTGAACTTTAAAATGTTAAATAATGAGTACCGAAAAATTAGTCTTAGTTTCAATGCAGCTAAGTCTGAGGATTGTTCTTTTTAATTTGAATGATTCGACTGATGTATCTATTAGACTTGGTGACATTACCGTTAAGCCAGTGTCTTCGTTAACTTATTTGGGCCTTCCTATCGGGACTTCCGTGCAAGCTACCCACTCGCTCATAGTTAGCCACCTGCAAAAGCGTATTTCGGCGTTACTTGGTAACATTGTGGCAAACAAACTTCATTTTAATCGCATGATTTTAGCTAGGTTGTATAACGCAACCGCGCTGCCGCATTTTCTGTATATTGCTCCTTTCTGGAGAATGCTCCAGAAATCTGACATTAAGCAAAGTCGGTCCTACCACTTTCGTTATGCAAAGTATCTGTTGAGACTACCTTTGTGGACGCGTAACTCCTGTATTAGCCTGCATTATCAAACAGTTCGTGGTAACGAACTGTAAGTAAGGAGCGACCCGGCTCAATGGTAACCGAAACTCTAAAAAACGGAATTTTGGTACCAATAGATACATCAAAAGAATCAGATTTTAATTCTGATTTCAAATATATAAGTTTCATCAAGTTTAATATTACCCATCAAAAGTTATGCGCCTGAGAAAATTCAGCTGATTTTCGAAAAAAGGGGGAAAGACCCCCTAAAAGTTATTGAACCTTAAT
>JAQQPU010005233.1:28770-48306 GCA_029168905.1 Artemia sp. Kazakhstan ARC1039 | reverse complement strand
AGTTTATTATTTGAGAAGTTAACTTTAGTATTTCGTGATTTGACGTGCCTGAAATCATGAATTAGATTAGTTAATTAGCTGTTTGGGTTTTAAGACCTAGGTTTTTTAGATTTTCGTGGGTGTTAGGTTCCTAGGGTTTATTATTTGAGAAGTTAACTTTAGTATTTCATGGTTTGACTTGCCTGAAATCATGAATTAGAATATTTAATTGGCTGTCTGGGGATTTTCAGACCTAGGTTTTTTAGGTTTTTGTGTGTGTTTGACTCCTGGGGTTTATTATTTGAGAAGTTAACTTTAGTATTTTGTGGTTTTACGTGCCTGAAATCATGAATTAGAATAGTTAATTAGCTGTTTAGGGTTTTCAGACCTAGGTTTTTTAGATTTTCGTGGGCATTTGTTTCCTGGAGTTTATTATTTGAGAAGTTAACTTTAGTATTTCGTGGTTTGACATTCGCTTCCTGGACACAATACAGATATTTAATTCAAGAAATCATAATAAAATCGAAAGTAAGTAATAAACTCTTTATTGTTTTCACGACTTAGATACACGATGTAGAAATTTAATTCAAGAAATTATGAAAAAATTCTCAGTAAGTAACAATTTCTTTCTTGAAGTGAACTCTTGGATACACAATACGGAAATTTCATTCAAGAAATTATGAAAATATTTGTAAGTAAGCAACAAACTCTTTATTGATTTCACCTCTTGGATATACATTACAGATACTTCATTCAAGAAATTGTGAAAAAATTGCAAGTAAGTAACAAACTCTTTTTATTGTTTTCGCCTCTTGGATATACAATACGGAAATTTCATTTAAGAAATGATGAAGAAATTGTAAGCAAGGATAGTATTTTGTGGTTTTACGTGCCTGAAATCATGAATTAGAATAGTTAATTAGCTGATTAGGGTTTTCAGACCTAGGTTTTTTAGATTTTCGTGGGTATTTGTTTCCTGGAGTTTATTATTTGAGAAGTTAACTTTAGTATTTCGTAGTTTGACATTCGCTTCCTGGACACAATACAGATATTTAATTCAAGAAATCATAATAAAATCGCAAGTAAGTAATAAACTTTATTGTTTTCACGACTTAGATACACGATGTAGAAATTTAATTCAAGAAATTATGAAAAATTTTCAGTAAGTAACAATTTCTTTCTTGAAGTCAACTCTTGGATACACAATACGGAAATTTCATTCAAGCAATTATGAAAATATTTGTAAGTAAGTAACAAACTCTTTATTGATTTCACCTCTTGGATATACAGTACAGATACTTCATTCAAGAAATTGTGAAAAAAATTGCAAGTAAGCAACAAACTCTTCTTATTGTTTTCGCCTCTTCGATATACAATACGGAAATTTCATTTAAGAAATTATGAAGAAATTGTAAGCAAGTAACAAACTCTTTCCTGAAGTCACCTCGTGGATACACAATGCAGAAATTTCATTAAAGAAATTATGAAAAAATTGTAAGTAAGTAGAAAATTCTTTCTTGAATTCACCTGCTGGATAAACAAAGAAATTTCATTCAAGAAATTATGACAAAATTCCAAGTAAGTAACAAACTCTTTATTGTTTTCACGACTTAGATACACGATGTAGAAATTTAATTCAAGAAATTATGAAAAAAGTCTCAGTAAGTAACAATTTCTTTCTTGAAGTCAACTCTTGGATACACAATACGGAAATTTCATTCAAGAAATTATGAAAATATTTGTAAGTAAGTAACAAACTCTTTATTGATTTCACCTCTTGGATATATTGTACAGATACTTCATTCAAGAAATTGTGAAAAAATTGCAAGTAAGTAACAAACTCCATTGTTTTCGCCTCTTGGATATACAATACGGAAATTTCATCTGTTAATACGTTTAAGCAATAAATATCTTTAAGCTTAACCCGTCTTTATTCTTTAGAATAGTTTTATTCATTTCATTGAAGAAATTATGACAAAATTCTAAATAAGTAACAAACCCTTTCTTGAATTCGCCATTGGGTTGCACAATACAGAAATTAATTCAAGAAATCATAATAAAATCGCAAGTAAGTAATAAACTCTTTATTGTTTTCACCTATTGGATACACAATACTAAAATTTCATTCAAGAAATTATGAAGGAATTGTAAATAGGTAACACACTCATTCTTGAAGTCACCTCTTGTATACACAATGCAGAAATTTCATTTAAGAAATTATCGAAAATTGTAAGTAAGTAGCAAATTCTTTCTTGAATTCACCTCCTGGATAAATAAAAGACATTTCATTCAAGAAATTATGGCAAAATTCTAAGTTAGTAACAAACTCTTTCTTGAAGTTACCTCATGGATACACAATGCAGAAAGCTTTATTTCATTTTTAAGGTTAATTTAGACGAGGTTACGTGCGCGCACGTAACCTCGTCTAAATTAACCTTAAAAATGAAATAAAGCTATGTCGACTTTGCATGTCTCTCTCACTATGTATGCGCCGTCGCGGTGTGTAACCAGTCACCAATCAAGTTATCGTATATTGAGCAACCTCCTCTGTCTCTGATTGTCCCTTAAAAATGGGTGTTGTCTAAAAAAACAGTCTGGTTGAAAACATGGAGTTGAAACAAACTTGTGTGGGGAATTCAAGAATGAGTTTTTTACTTACTTAGAATTTTGTCATAATTTCTTGAATGAAATGTCTTTTTGTGTATCCAAGAGGTGAAATCAATAAAGGGTTTGTTACTTACTTTCCTTTTTTTTATAATTTCTTGAATAAAATATCAGTATTGTGTATCCAAGAGGGGACTCAAGAAAGAGATTGTTACTTACCTGGAATTTTCTCATAATTTCTTGAATGAAATTTCCGTATCGTATTGCGTATCCAAGAGGGGACTTCAAGAAAGAGATTGTTACTTACTTAGAATTCTCTCATAATTTCTTAAATGAAATTTCCGTATTGGGTATCCAAGAGGTGTATTCAAGAAAGTTTTTTACTTACTTACGACTTTTTTTTTATAATTTCTTGAAGGAAATATCTGTATTGTGCATCCAGGAGGAGAATTCAAGAAACAGTTTGCTACTTACTTACAATTTTTTCATAATTTCTCGATTGAAATTGCTGTATTTTCTGTCCAGGAAGCGAGTTCCAGAAAGAGTTTGTTTGCAATGTTATTCATAGTTTCCTGAATTAAATTTCTGTATTGTGCAACCCGATGGCGAATTCAAGAAAGGGTTTGTTACTTATTTAGAATTTTGTCATAATTTCTTGAATGAAATGACTTTTTTGTTTATCCAAGAGGCGAATTCAAGAAAGAATTTGTGCGAATTCACGAAAATCTAAAAAACCTAGGTCTGAAAACCCAAACAGCTAATTAACTATTCTAATTCATGATTTCAGGCACGTCAAATCACGAAATACTAAAGTTAACTTCTCAAATAATAAACTCCAGGAAACAAACACCGACGAAAATCTAAAAAACCTAGGTCTGAAAACCCTAAACAGTTAATTAACTATTCTAATTTATGATTTCAGGCACGTAAAACCACAAAATACTAAAGTTAACTTCTCAAATAATTAACCCCAGGAGTCAAACACACACGAAAACCTATAAAGCCTAGGTCTGAAAATCCCCAAACAGCCAATTAAATATTCTAATTCATGATTTCAGGCACGTAAAACCACAAAATACTAAAGTTAACTTCTCAAATAATAAACCCCAGGAGTCAAACACACATGAAAACCTAAAAAACCTAGGTCTGAAAATCCCCAAACAGCCAATTAAATATTCTAATTCATGATTTCAGGCAAGTCAAACCATGAAATACTAAAGTTAACTTCTCAAATAATAAACCCTAGGAACCTAACACCCACGAAAATCTAAAAAACTAGATCTGAAAACCCAAACAGCTAATTAACTATTCTAATTCATGATTTCAGGCACGTCATCACGAAATACTAAAGTTAACTTCTCAAATAATAAACTCCAGGAAACAAACACCCACGAAAATCTAAAAAAAACTAGGTCTGAAAACCCTAAACAGCTAATTAACTATTCTAATTTACGATTTCAGGCACGTAAAACCACAAAATACTAAAGTTAACTTCTCAAATAATAAACTCCGAGGAGTCAAACACACACGAAAACCTAAAAAACCTAGGTCCGAAAATCCCCAAACAGCCAATTAAATATTCTAATACATGATTTCAGGCAAGTCAAACCACGAAATACTAAAGTTAACTTCTCAAATAATAAACTCCAGGAGACAAATACCCACGAAAATCTAAAAAACCTAGGTCTGAAAACCCTAAACAGCTAATTAACTATTCTAATTCATGATTTCAGGCACGTAAAACCACAAAATACTAAAGTTAACTTCTCAAATAATAACCCCCCGGAGTCAATCACACACGAAAACCTAAAAAAAACCTAGGTCTGAAAACCCAAACAGCTAATTAACTATTCTAAATCATGATTTCAGGCAAGTCAAACCATGAAATACTAAAGTTAACTTCTCAAATAATAAACCCTAGGAACCTAACACCCACGAAAATCTAAAAAAATAGATCTGAAAACCCAAACAGCTAATTAACTATTCTAATTCATGGTTTCAGACACGTCAAATCACGAAATACTAAAGTTAACTTCTCAAATAATAAACTCCAGGAAACAAACACCCACGAAAATCTAAAAAAACCTAGGTCTGAAAACCCTAAACAGCTAATTAACTATTCTAATTTATGATTTCAGGCACGTAAAACCACAAAATACTAAAGTTAACTTCTCAAATAATAAACTCCCAGGAGTCAAACACACACGAAAACCTAAATAACCTAGGTCCGAAAATCCCCAAACAGCCCATTAAATATTCTAATTCATGATTTCAGGCTCGACCCGATTTAACTAAACCCCCGTGTAACTGTACCCCCTTTAACTGAACCCTCGTGCAACTCAACCCTCCATGCAACCCATCTCCCTCAAAACACTTTTCACCCATTTCTTGTTAATTTTTTTTATTTCTAAACTATTTGTGTATTATACAGTACACAATCACCCCATCTCCTCCAATTCGCAAATCCCTCTACCCCTTTTTTTGCAAATGTTAATCAGACATTTCCGATTCGTCGTTAGGCATTTTTCATAGACTGATGTTGTTTCAAATTTATAACAAATTACCTGAGTTAACAACTCCTTCGGGGTTACCTTAACTGCTAATCAGTTTAATCCTTTTTTTTTCTCCACTGATACAATCCAATCACTAATTAGAATAATTCACACTCCTATTATTCAGAACATTAATTAATATCGTTCATTTTCTACGTAAATTAAGTTATAGGCAATACTGGTTTAGAAAAACTGGAATAGTGACATAATTTCATAATCCTTTTTTTTCTCCATCTTCATACAATCCAATCACTAATTAGAATCATTCACACTCCTATTATTCAAAACATTAATTAATATCGTTCATTGTCTACGTAAATTAAGTTATAGGCAATACTGGTTTAAAAAAACTAGAATAGTGACATAATTTCATAATCCTTTTTTTTCTCCACCTTCATACAATCCAATCACTATTTAGAATCATTCACACCCTATTATTCAAAACATTAATTAATATCGTTCATTGTCTACGTAAATTAAGTTATAGGCAATACTGGTTTAGAGAAACTAGAATAGTGACATAATTTCACTTTATCGACCCTCAAATTCCATTATGTGAGAGGATACTCACTCTCTTTGAAAAGGTGAAGAGCTTCTATAGAATAACGTTGAAATTCCTATATGTCTCCGCAAATAACATGGTGATTGCTATATGTCTCCGCAAAGTATAACCTAGATTACTACTCTTAATTTCATTTCGGTATTATTTAACTCCTTCTATTTCAACAAACGTGGGCTTTTCAGTCGAGACTATTCAGCCCTTTTCCTTTTGACCCACTATGTGAGTTTTTGAATGAGCTACTCCAAGTGGTTACTCCTTATTTATCTTGAATCTGGTTAGATATCTTGGAGTAAATCTTTTGATTCCAGGAATTGAGATATCAGAGGATAGACATTGAGTTCCATGCTCTTTGTACAGGTATGGTCAGCTAGACTCTTAGCTGATAGTGAGATTTTGTGGTATCTGAAGCACTTTAACAGTTTCCATTGTAGGGTATACTGTGCAGACGTCAGCAAATTACATTAAGATAGACAATAGTTAATTGTTTCACTTTTTTATTGCAATGTCTGCCAAGAGGGGATGAGGGAACTAAGCCACTAGAATTAGGAAACTGATAAGAGAACACCTGACAATTTAGCCCTTTTGAGCTGGACCGAATTCTATTATATATTTTAGAGGTACTTTCTGGGGAAGAGAGATAAATTTGGTTTATTCTTATTTATCATTACTTCTGATAATCTCCAGCGATATATGTCTCTAATGGGGATGGGTCTCCCACTTATCTGGTCAATATTTAGAGCTTTTTTTACAATTTCCTCAGCCAGATAAGAAAAGCACCTGGAATCCTAAACGGGCTCCTTTCGGCTTCCAACTGCACTTCTTTGCATTTAAAATACATTGCACTAAATACATAATACAATATTCAAATGCAATTGAAGACATAATATAGAATTTTATTGGCTTGTGGAAAGTACAAGTACTCGAGTTGCCTGTTCTCCGTAGTTTAAGGCCTACAGGCCGGCTAGTACCGATACGGCTCTTCCTGTTCATTCAAGTTCTCTTCTGCACAATTTTACAATAGACGTAATCCCTCAGAGCACATCTAAATTTTTTAGGATATCAATTGCCTCTCGGTAGAACACCTTTTCAATGAAAGCTAGTAAAGGAGCATCTACAATCAGGTTAATGTCTGGTGGAAGTTTTCATTTTTGAGATAGGGCATTTAGTTTATAAATTCAGGAGTACTTGCCGAGCATTCGAAGAGAAGGTGTTTCAAGGTTTCTTCAGTCGAGTTGCAGAGTCTCTCAGTATCATTACTAAACTTTTTATTTTTAAGTGGGCCCGATTGTTTTCAGGCTCTTTGAAAATTGAAGCCAGAGCATGACGACGGGGTTTTCTATAAGAATGGCGGTTTCTAATTGCATCTATAAGTGCGATCAAACACTTTTGAGCAAGTTGTGGGTTGATAGACTTTACTGTATCTGCAGCAAGACTGTCCACTTTTTCGTTATAACGGATGCCTACATGGCTAGCAATATTCTCGAAATTATCCTATGTCAATCTAGGATAAAAAAAAATCGAGTGGCCCTCTTACCTCCTGCGAATCAGTTTCTTTTGCGTTCCAGGTTATTTTTTTATAAGTTTAAGAACAGTGTGAGAATCCGAGAAGATTGCTACTTTGCGTAAATGGGAGGTACATTTTTGACCACCTTCAGTGATTCAACTATTGATACCAATTCAGCTGTAAAAACTAAGGAGTCCAGTAGAAAAGGCTTATGAATGGTCGGAGAGGTCTGTGGGATTAGTGCTGCTGCAGCAGGCTTGTTCTCTGCTAGGGAACCATCAGTATAAACATATAGATGATCTTTGAACTCAGTAGCTTATTTTCCTTAAAATTCAGTCTTAGTTAGTGGACGAAACTTCCAAGGAGGAGGGTAAGAATCAACATGAATTTTAACCTATGGCCAGTTTGGTCAGAGTACTGAAAAATCTTGCCAAGATGCAATCCTTATTTGATTCTGCTGCCTAGCGCTCCCATGACAAAGAATGACAATAGGGTGCCTATAAGCTCACCACAAGCTTGAATTTTGGTATAATACCTGACAGTGGCTTTGGCTATTTTCTAGCTTATAGGTACAACTCATGCTAGTTTCCTGGTATAATCACTAGAAATGTGTGACTACAAGCCAAGAGTCATTTGATATGCCATGTTCTGGATTGTTTTTTTTTTATTGTTATGACCATAAGCAACTATCCCATACTCCATTTTTGGCCTTATATATTTTTTGTCAAAAAAAAAAGAAAAAAAAAAAAAAAAAATCCCAATACAGTACCTGTACTAATTTCTACTCGTTGTTAACAAACAAAAATTTATCGCGCAAATAGATGTACGGCATAAAAAATGACTTTGCTAATACAAAATTTTAAATCTCTTTTGACTCATGATGATTCCATGAATATTTAGTAAATGGTCCTAAATTTTGTTTTATAGAAAACATTGTAATTATTTTACACAGCTATTTACAGCAATTTCTGTTTGTTATGCTTCCTTTATGCTTGGCATCTTATACATGCTAATTTCTACTCACTTTTAAGTTATTCAATTCACTTTTTACTGTTCATGTCATATTTTAGTTTACCTTATGATAAAACGAATGAAAATTCACTATACATACCAGAGTACAAATGATATTATTCCTTAGTTTAAACTGACCTATGGCTCATAGATGCACATTTCCTTTTCTACTCTTCTTGGAAGTGTGAATTTTTTTTATTATTGTCAGTTTATTTCTGAGGTTAAAAAGATGAGTGGAGTTTTATATCTCTGCCTATCTAGTACAAGTTGACATATATTATGTTAATTCAGTCTGAATTTCTTCTTTTTCTTGAGCATGCTATTGCTCATTTCAATCGTCATTATTTGCACTCAAACAATGACAAAAACCTAAATAACAAGTATTTTTTCCTCACGGTTGAAGAAGTAGCCGCAATCTAGTAATGAATTACCTCAGGTCCATAGTAACCCAAACTAAAAAGCTGTTAGAAAAAAAAACAACCAAGAAAAATGAGAAAAATACTGTCACTTCTAGCTCATTCAGGAATGGTAACTATTACTAAACAATAGAAAAATCGAAAATGAAAATGTCTTAATAGAAAAATGTTATTTTGAAAACAAATTTAAGGGAGTTTTGAAAAATAGCCTGAAGCTCCTAAAGATCGAAAACAAAAGTACTAACTTAATCGGCTGTAACTAAATCGTTGCAGCAGTCTATAACCATTGCTAGTTTCGTTTCCTATACCAAATTTACCTAGGCTAATAAACCATATATCCCTATTTCTACCAATCTGGACAATAAAATCCCTTTACAAAAATATCATTCGACCTGAGATCCTGTCAGTTTGTTTCTGTAACTGTAAATAAAATCATCTAAGTCACTACATTCTCGGTCAGTCAAATCTACAGGGGCACATGCTACTTCTGATTGATACCTTGGACTTTTTAGTTGTTAAATGAGAATCTGCAATTTTAATATTTTCTTAGCCTAAACAAGACTTTGAAGATTTCTTATTCCTCATTAGCCCTACTCCCCGCCTATGCATCCTATTCTTCCTGCCTAATTAAATGAATTCTATATCTTCTAATTTCATGTTTCCCATTCCTGGGATGAATTTCTGAAACGCTTAACAAGCCCGGTTCAAAACTTCTGAATTCATCCCACAAAATATTTTCAAAAATCAACAGATTTTGTTTCACCTTGTTGCCACATGTTTTCAATCAACTCCAGTAAAGAAAAGTCTCCAAAAATGTGTTGCTTGCATAAATTAAGCAGGTTCACAAATCGAGACGGATTTCAAGGATATCAGAGTGGATCTTTCACAAGTTTTCTAGCCAGAATCATGCTGCAAACAGTGCTGTAAGGTGACCTTGAGGAGTGGCGCCCCAACCAAAAAAAATTATATCAAAGTAGAAGACACAGCATTGCATTGCACTGGATTTTGATTAATGAATATTTCATCTGGGTTTTGTTTGCTTTTTTGGGCTGAAAAAAATTCTTGCTAAAGCTAAGCTGTCCATTATGGGCCGCCTTCCCATTGTAGCATAATATTCACAGGCGTGAATACATGAGCCAGATGTAATAGGCTAGTGATTGCTTGGGCACAATGTCACCTCTTGTTGATAGTAAAGCATTAGAAAGTGTACAAAACCATATAGTGACCAAGATGAGCCAAGGATTGTACAAAGCCTCCATTAAACTGGAGGTCTAAAGGACTTCTTGCTGTCCAGTTCTAAGCTGGCTTAAGCCTTCATAATGACTTATAAAAAAAAATCATATCCTTATTCAATTGACCTGTTTCACGGCCAAGCAGTTAATCAAGTAGTATGGCTGAATGCAAATTTGATTAACCTGTCAAAAAGAGTTCAAACAAAAGCTTTAGCTGAATAAAAGAAAACTAGTAGAACGTTTTTTAGATATAGCTAATTTTAAAATAAATTTTATTATGAATCAAAAACATTAATCAATTCTGATCCTTTGAAAAGCCCTATTTTTTGTCTCATCAGCACCTTCTTACCATTGCAGTACCATTGAAATAAGTTGCACATATCAAAAACCATCTGCATAATAGGATACCATGCCTATCATATTTGTTCATTATAGCTAATTACAGCTTCCTTTTCTTGAAGAACCCTTTTCAAAAATTCAAACAAACCATTCATTTAGCTTCATGGGTAAAATAGTTGACACAATCAAATGTATAGAATTTTAGAATCTTTCTTTCTTGCATTTTTCTTTTAATGTTCAAATAAATTAGCATTAGCTTAACGTTCAATTAAAATTAAAGATTTCTACAATGCAATTCAACATTAAAAGTTACCCAAGATTTGTTCTTTCTTCCATCTTCAAAAACATCTTATCTTCAGCAAATACTTGGACTATTTGTGATGCAAGACTTGCAATACGATTACAGAAAACACACATTTTCCTAATTGTGAAACAGAAAAAATGCAGTTCAAACCCAAAATTTTCTAGTGAAGTCCATGGGCCCAGTGTTGAGGCGATTCCTAGTGAAATCCTTGGGACCAGTGTTGAGGCAATTTCCTCATTACCTTGCTTATCCACCAGAGGAATCCATAAGTAGTTAGGTTCGTAGTAGCATGGGCAATAGTAGTTAGTTAGCTAAAATTATATTTGATCAACAAAACGAGTTGGATTAAAAGATTACTATTAAGGTCTACATTCCCTGAACAACACTTTGAATTGCCATTTTTCAGCAATCCTAGGATTTTGATGTTCAACTGCAATGCTAGACGACAATTTTGCTACTAATCAATAACTGAGATTCACTTTTGCAGATCTGCCGAATTTAAGTTTTGAAATTTTCTTCCCGTTTCCAATTACTTTGAAAAAATTTGTGGAAAAAAAATACTTTCTATTTTTAAAGCGATTTTAGATCAATCTCTAAGACAAATTGTAAGTAAAATCACAATTCCGACTCTATTAATGGACATATCTTTAACTAGTTAATCCAATGATATTAATACCTTATCCTATCACTGCCGTTCACAACTATAGGCTTGTAGCAAAATATCAAGTTTCACAGGGGACATAAACTTAAGTATGATACTCTGCCAAAATCTATTTTACTCTGCCATAAGTACTATTTTATTTGCATGTCATTACTATACTTGGGAGAATAAAAGAAACTCACCACAAATTTTTAAAGGTGCTTCTAGTTCCAACAAAATTGGCTGGGATAGGAATATTTCCCTTGATTTGAGACAAAGACCTCGGATCTCATTTTCAGTTAAATGAACATTTTTTCCTGGTTTTGAGCCTCTCACTGAAATAAATAAATATCGTTAACCGCTTGAAATACATGCAAACTAGATGAATTCAGAGAAACAACACCAAAAGCATTAAAAGGAGATAATGCAAAAAAACTGAAAAATGTACCATATAAAACAAGTCTGGAAGTATGAAAGAGCTTTGAAGGCAAATTTTCTATCTACAAAGAAAATTTCATTCTGGCACATAACCTTTGATCTCGTCTGTTGGGGCAACTTCTAAGGTTAATTAAAAGTTAAATATTGCTTTAAAAAATAACCCAAGGTTGCAGTTCTGAGGTTTCTGCTGGGGGAAGGAGATTCACATGTTTTCTAAGCATAATTACAAAGAAGTCAGTGACCATAAAAAGTATACTATTTTCCCAGATCCAATTTCTCCCCCCCCCCACCACTTGATGACAATGCATACATAATTTAAGATTTATAAAAACTAAACAAATACAATTTGGGCTGATATTACTCACTACTTATCAGATTGCACACATGTTACCTAAGACAAATACACAAACTGTGTCATTTTTTCCCCATAATCATAGTGTCAGAATATGTAACTGGACCTATAAAATAAAACAAAACCAACAGTAATCTGAGAATCAAAACAAAAATTAATGAACTTTCGCACCAACAGAAGAAAATAAATAGGTAATGTGTTTTTGGACATAGACGATGGTGGAGCTCCTTCTAGCAACTGAAATTAACTTTTAATCTTGTCAAATTTATCATCATTGACTGGATTCAGTTGGAATAACAATAATCTCTGTTCTATTCCACTTAACTTTATATATCCACTTCTTTTAGTAAAATTCAAATGCATTGAAAATAGGAACACGGTCAGAAGCATTAATACCAGTTACCCCTATAGTAACACAGTACAATTTGTGTAAGCCCAGCCATTAAGTTGAGCTGAGTTTTAAAGCTGAATGTGAAGTGGATGTCATTTTACACATACTGAAGATTTTTAAACAAAATGGGGTGCTAAAACTCTGAACTAATATAGAACTCTTTTTAGTATCAGCACCGATATTAATTTAGCCCCCATTGATTTGTTTTGTAACACTCGTTTTTCGTTTTGCTCTAACAAAACAGCATGTTGCCACGTTCTGTTTTTCTCATCAACAGATAACGCATCAAGAATATCTTTTGAGATTGAAGGAATTATTGGCTGGAGTAAAATAGCCGTGATTCAGCAAGTCTCAAGACATATGAGTATGTTGTCTTTGCTTGACTTTTCTAATGTCCAAGGCTTTTTGGACGTGATAATAATTTCAGCACTTTTTATAGCACAGAGGATCGCGTTAATCCCTTCTACATATTTTAATTGGTCAAAATTTTTTGACACTATAGATTTCAGATAAGTTAGCGTCTCTATTTGCTCTTGCAAATAGGCAACTTCATACAACTTTTTCAGGCTGAACGATGGTACTTGTTTTTCTGGATTTAGTTTTTTGCTTATGCAGCGAGAAAATAACTTGCAAACTTTGTTAACAAGCTCTATATTGTGAAGGTCTGTTAACCTTTCATGTTGATTCATGTTGAAAGTGGTTGTCTGCTTTTCCTTGACTTTTTAGCCAAAAATTATCACAGTGTACTTGAACACAGTACAAGCACAAATTTATCCGGAACACCAACTATGCCTTTCAATTTAAGGAAGCGGCCATCTTTGTCTCGATTATTGCTTTGTAGGGTCACTGAATTACCCTTGGACTTGGACATTTTAGTCCATTTTTTCTTTTCATTTTTTTGTGATTTGTTTGGATTATCTGGTTTTAAATCTTTGACCAACCAATGACCGTGTACAAAAATTTGTTTTGTTCACTGGAATTTGATTTGGGATCTGGGGGGACATTTTTTTTTTTGGAGGACTTCTAATCATTGCCTATTGGAAAAAGCTTTAAACACAGAAATAAAACTAAAACAAGAAGGGAAAATAGATGATATCAAACCGTCTGCACTATACTATGGGGGAGGATAAACACCACAGTATAGCCCTGGGGATGTCTTGAGCAGAATTGGTTTGGTACAACTGCTGATTAGAAGAGATAATAATCACAAGAAAATATATTTCGATTTTCTTAAAAGGTTGCTGTTGAGCTGAATGCGAATAACAAAGATAAAAATTCGTGTGAGCCTTCTACTTCTTCTATATTTTGTGTCCATTATATTTTGTGTTCCAGAGAAATTGCTTAAGGATTGTTCTGGGTACCCGGCTGACTGACTGTATTTCAAACAATAGGCTATACAAAAAATGTGGTTCAATACCGTTCTCTAGGGCTATAATGAAAGAAAGGTTGAGGTGGCTAGGGCACATTGTGCAGATAAAGGATGACAGATTGCTGAAGATTGTTCTTTTTGGCCAACCATCTAGGGCTAAACGGAAAGCAGGTTGTCCCTGTCTGAGGTGGGAGGACGTCATAAAGAAAGATTTAAAGGAAATGGGAACTTCGTGGGCGGGTGTAAAAAGGGAGGCTTTGAATAGATTGGGGTGGAGGAGGAGCGTGCGTAGCCGTGTTGGCCTCAGGCGGCTTGGTGCTGCAGTGAGTTGTTAGTAGCTAGTAGTAGTATGTTTGTTTGCATTGATTGTTTATTTAATTTCTGTTTGTTTTAAGTTTCATTTATACTTCAATGGCAAAATATATTTTTTGTTTTAAGCTTGATTTTCATATTCAATCTAAGCATTACTTGCTTTAAGATCTATTTATTCATTTATATTATTACTTGTTGTATGTTTTTTCCTATGATTGTTTATTTAATTTCTGTGTGTTTTTGGTTTCATTCATTCTTTAATAGTAATTCTGGTGGTTTCAAGCTTGAATTTTAACACGTATGTGTATCTGCTGAGCATAAGTTTAAAATGGCCTTTACTTTTCTTTGAAAAACTAATTTTTTGGAAAGTTTTTTTTTAATTAATTCTTGAAAAAGAAGCATCTGCCACAACTAGGTATAAGCAATCACTGGATATTATGTCATCACTTCTTTAACTTTTTCGAAAGACAATCAATTAGTTTGAATTTTCTCTTCAGAACAAGTGCTTCAACCAATTCAGCATCATTTGCCCTTTCCCTTTCTTTGGAGCAAGCTTTTAATGCTGATTCCAGCATACTTTGAGCAAGACCAATGTTCAAGAAGTCCTTCTCTTCCACAGCTTTCTTCATTCCTTCCCCTGCCTCTCTCAAAAGGGTATCACCATTTTCCTTCTTCTGCTAAACCATCTCTTTTTTTCATACAATGTCTGACTCTAGGTCAACTATTTTCTGCTTCTTCTGCACCATCTCCAGAATTTCTTGTTCAGCAACTTTCTTCTCAGCTTCAAGCTTCTCTCTCTCTCTCTGATTCTTCCTGTCTTTGCTCAATAAGGTATAGTTCATAGCTGGCTCTAGCTGATCTATCCAGACGAAGCTGCTTCTTTGTGATCAGCACATGCTCTGATCTGTTCTCATAGTCATGGAGTGCATCCACAACAAAAACCTTAGCATTCAGCATCCACTCTTCTGTACACACTTGAAGGCTTGTCATCAGCAGAGCTGACCAAGAAAATTCTCTCTCTACATCTGCACTTCCATGACAGAGTGACAGAGCTGCCCAGACAATCTAACCTAAGGCCTGATATTTGGTTTCACCAGATGGTGTCTTCAGTTCCAGGATCTTTTGCCAATAGCTGTTGATTTGAGGACTCTCTGTGGGTGGCAGCACAGGATCTGACTGTAATAAAATCCATTCTCACTAGACTTGCTTGATGTCCATCTCAAATGGAAGTTCTCTTGCAATGTGGAGGATATCACTGCAATTTGCACTTTGGCAATCTGGACTGGGAGGGCTTAGGCAGGCAAGGCTTCAGAAAAACTTGTTGTTCACAGGGCATTTTGTCAGCAGGTACTGTACAGCAGCTTTGATATGCTTCCTGATTCTCAGGAAAAAAAATCCCTGTCTTTCAAAATAACTTTCAGAGAATCCAGGGCAGCCAGGACCCTTTCATTACACAAGGGTTTCGGTAGATAAACATCTGCAGTAC
Organism: Artemia sp. Kazakhstan ARC1039; assembly: GCA_029168905.1. Classification (NCBI taxonomy): domain Eukaryota; kingdom Metazoa; phylum Arthropoda; class Branchiopoda; order Anostraca; family Artemiidae; genus Artemia; species Artemia sp. Kazakhstan ARC1039. The sequence goes on along the minus strand of JAQQPU010005233.1, from coordinate 32,815 downwards.
TATCTAAGCCTTCAAAACCACCAAGGATCTGGAGATTGACATCATCAGCTGGCATAATCTGTCCCAATAGAACTGTGCATTATCATCTCAGCTCAAAGTGTACCACATGAATTAATGGCTCCTGTTGTTGAAATAAACCAGTAAAAGCAGTGAAAGTTGCTGCAGAGCTTACAATGAACTCAATTTTGACTTTTATTGTTTGCTTTTTTAGCCAACTTACAATTCTCAAATATTTTGCATTTGACATCAGGTACTTCAGACTATTTTTCTTTGGCATGAATTCTAGGATTTTTCAAAGCTCAAAATTGACATGCTTTCTCAGAGTTGACAACTAATGGCAAACCTGACCTTCTTTGGAAAACAATCACAATTTGGTGATTGCAAAATCTTTTTAATTACTAAAAATCCAATTTCTATTCAAATAAGCCCTTACCCAATATTCAAATATTCAAGAACCAATAGTGTGATGAAATCACTTATGGGAAAAACAAAAGATAAATACAAATAAAAAAGAACTTCTTCTTTAAGAAGAAGAAGAAACATGCATCCATAGTCTTTCTTCTTTGAAAAAAAAAACCACATAAATTTAAGATAGAAGCAGGAAATGTCTATCATAAGGCTCTCTGATGTGCTGAATCTGAGGCTGTGAATTTCATTAAGATTGCTTGACTTCATCTGGGTATTTGTTCTTCCTTGAAAATCAGTCAAATTTTCTCAAGCTTATAGCTTTTTATGGGCACCATTAAACTTGATGAACTTGATATGGCCTACACATTTTTTGAATTAGTATTGAAAGGCAATTTTTTATGTATTAGTTTCTATTAAAATCCTTTTTTAGTGTTTTAAAAGTTTCCAACTTCTTACTTACAGTTTTCAACTAAGAACTGTTTGATGTAAAATAATATTTACAGAGCATCAGATGTCAAGAATTGCAGGAACTGAAAGTTCTGCCCTGTTGCTTTATTGTGAGTCAAACTTGTTCAGTATTCAAACAAATAGACATTTCTTCTAAAATGACCCAAAATAACATAATATGTACTATTGAAATGCAATCAGAGCCATAGCTAGGGATAGTAGCACCTGATGAAAATATAATTACATTGCACCCCTCCTGACTCAAATATAAGCAGACAGCCAAATCAAAGTGAAAAATTTGATCAAAACAGGCAACCCCTCAGCCTTGCCACCTAAGACAGCAGCCCTGGTTGCCCTGTCCAGTCTGAACAACTCTGAATTTAATTTGTAATGCTATGGCAAGCAGTGTTGTTACTAGCCAGAATGTTTGGGGAGGGGAGCAAGAGATTTTACTGACTGACTGGTCATTTTTACCAACTGTTTTTTTGTCAATAATTAGCATAATGTCCATTTCCAATACAATACATAAAATCACTGCACAAGTTGGTAAAGACAAGAGGATGACAAATTTTGATTGGATGTGTTAGGGAAATGGTGGGTGTGCGAGAAGGGGTTAGTTGCTCTCCAATCACTTTCAACTATTAAAAAGGGAACTAGCCATTTCAATTTCTTATCAAATGAGTCCTTTTTGAAGAGTCTATGACAATGAAGTTCTTTGAACTTTCAATAAAAACCTTATATGCCCCCAGGGCAGAACTTATAACCCTTGACCTGAGGGCTGTGGGGGGGGATGTCATCCTCAAAATCCTAATTTCAAGAACTTTCAATGACATTGAACAAAATGGCTATCTCAAAATTTTGATTGGAGGTGTTTGGGGAAAAGGGGGCTAGTTGCCCTCAAATCACTTAGAATTTCTGATAAAATGAGCCTTTTTTGAAGTTTCTATAAAAACCTTATATGCCCCTGGGACATTACTTACAACCCTTGCCCCGAGGGCTGTGTCCTCCTCAAAAACATAATTTCTATCTGGAAATCAACTATGCTGAACAAAATGGTTATCTCATAATTTTGATTGGATGTGTTTGAGGAAATGGTGGGTGTGAAAGGGGTGTTAGTTGCCTTCCAATCACTTTTGACTATGAAAAAGGGCACAAACCACTCCAATTTCCAATCGAATGAGCCCTTTTTGAAGTTTCTATGACAACACCTTTGATATGAAGTGCCCTGGTCTAAACAAAAAAAAATAATACATTGTGCCAACATTGTTCTTTACTTAGGCAGCATGATTTTACTGCCTATCATATTCAAGCAAAAAACACAATCTACTAGGTATGTTACCTTAGCCTCTATAAGGTATCAGTGGAAGTCATTGAGTCTGCAAAACTACAGTAGGGTACATCTTGATACTTACTTTTAGAGCCATTAATGGTAAAATTCTACTTTAGCTACTTTTGGCTATCTTGGAAAGGGGTTAGGTTAGGAAAATAAAACTTTCAGGGATGGGTCTACATGCTCTAGAGGACCCTCTGGAGGGTCCTGACCTTCAACAACCTTTAAAAATCTGTGTGTTGTAAAAGCGAAACCTTGCAAAATAGATCTTCTGCTTAAATGAAATAGTACAACAAAATTGTTTTCAGCTTCACAACTTTGCTCAATCCTAATTTATAAGGCTTTAAAGATATGTAACTACATTTCCTAAATTTTGAAGAAAAAAAATTTATATGGCTTAAAATTCTACTCAAATAATAGGAATTGCATTTTCAAAACTAAAGCCAGAGAAAATGAAACTGATAACTGAAAATTAAGTAAAATGTTGAGTAAAATTCTACTTTAACTACTTTTGGCTATCTTGGAAAGGAGTAAGGTTAGGAAAATGAAACTTTCAGGGATGGATCTATCAGCTAAAGTATGTCATGGGAAATTATTTTGAAGTACCTACGTCTACTCCTTCTTGCTCTAGGGGGTCCTGAAATTACCAACATGACAGGTCTATACATATTGAAATTTTGACTAAACAACATTTTACCTTAAGTTTCAGTTATCAATTTCTTTTTCTTTGGCTTTAATTCTGAAAATACAATTCCTGTTATTTGAGTAGAATTTTAAGCTATATCAATATTTTTTTTTTCAAAAGTTAGGAAATGTAGCCTATTTGAATATCATTAAAACCTTGTAAATTGGCATCAACCAAAGTTGTGAAACTGAAAACAATTTGTTGTACTTCATTTAAGCAGGAGATCTATTTTGCAAGGTTTCACTTTTATAACACATGGAATTTTAAAAATCATAAAAGGTCAGTACCCTCTAGAAGAAGAAGGAGTGGAGGTAGGTACTCCAAAATGCCTTCCTGTGATGTACTTTAGCCTGTAGACCTGTCCCTGAAAGTTTCATTTTCCTAACCTAACCCCTTTCCAAGATAGCCAAAAGTAGCTAAAGTAAAATTTTACCCCATTAATTTTTACCTTTAATCTGTTTCATGGTGAAACAATCCTTGAGTGCCAAAAATTCTAGTAACACTAAGACTAGGCCTAGTCAAGTTCTTTTCAAGAAGCCTTGCTTAAAATCATTTTTCAAAGGAAAGAGCTTTGCTGAAACTAGGTCGCAATTTCTTTTCTACCATAAAAGCCAAGAAAACACCAGTTTCTAAGGTTATATGGTGATTTTTTTTTGCTGTTTATCAACAGACATTCTTTGTTTTTAAAATTGGTGACAAACTTTCCTGACGGAATACAGTATGTAAACTGGTAATCTTTCACCTTAAAAAAGCAATTACCAGTTTTTCAAACTTATTTAAGATGTATATGGCTGTATAAGTTTCCACTGGACCAATTTAATGAATTAGCTTTCTTTTTAGATGTCCTTGGTACTTTGATGTATAATTTGGTAAATTTTTGGTACTTCATATTATTGACTTAGGAATAAACTGAACATACCTCTTTATGCCTTTTTTATGCTCTTTATGAATATAATAATTGCTTCTACAAGAAATTCAAATTTACCCACCCTTACCTCCCTAATGTGCAAATATATACCCTGAATTGTAACCACACAAAGAAGTTATCAACACTAGTTAAGTTATTGAAGGGTTTAAAAACATATAACTAGTTTATATATAAGTTTTTCAAGAGTAACATATTCCAATAATACTTATTTATAACAATTCAAACCTCATTTATTAGGCAATTCACT